>CAJUYG010002097.1:11740-40300 GCA_910591675.1 Galerucella calmariensis
GATTTTTGATCTCCTGAAGAAATGTTATATAGGTACTTTGTGCTTTAGAAGGAAGAAGCGCATATAGAAGCGGATTGGAATAATTATCTTTAAACCATGTATTGTATATAATTGTCCAAATAAATGGGGCACTGTTTTAAAAGTTCCCTCCATAAACCAGTGATTTGATTATTCCAGAAGTTTAAGGGACTTCTGTGTTCCAAAAATTAAAATTCTCAAATCGATGGCCCCAGAATCAAATTGGAGAAAAACTTCTTTCTTCAAGGTTTGTTTGTACATGTCAGGAAAAATAATATCTCGTCTGGATTGAGGAAGAGCAGGTGCACCATCGTTTCTTTGTCTGATGTTTCGAATAGTTCGTTTTATATTGTTAATCTCTGGTAAACGCCCAACTGAATGAGTACTGATTTGTGATGAATATGTTGAAATTATGCGGTGAGGAGTATCAAGTGTTTTTGGCAGAGTCCCGTACTTGGTCCAAAAATTTTGTAACTTGTAGACGTGCAGCATCTCCACCATGGTTATGTTCAACAGGTCCTTTATTGATTTCATTTCGCTCCGTTATAAATCTTGACTTACATTTCTTTGAATGAAAAAATTCACATTTCCAATATATTTTAGTGTCGATTTGTTTATCTTTGACAAACAAAAAACCATTCAACAATAGCTTGGGATTTCCCTTTTCGCTGGTAACAAATTTCATTTTAACAATACAAAATTGCACAGTAAAGGTGTCTACGTCGTCGAAATAATTGGACTAGTCAAAAATTGCATTCGTTCCTTGTATTTATACTTAAATCCAATAATAACAATGAAGATTTAGGTACCTACCTATTCATAAAATCTACCCTAATAGGTATTCATGTAGAATTTAGTCCTACCGTTGTCATTAGGATTTCCCGTTATCGCAAAAGATTTCTAAGAGATAAACGCTTAACAAACATTTAATAAGGTAAACAAAGTAATAAAAACTTCTATCTATCTATTTTTGTATATTCTATTCAGAATATTGAATTTCGAACAATTGATTTTCGAATAATTGATTGATATCACGCGACATTTATTTTCACAAATTTCATACTCAGGTATAGGAAATATTTTTCGCGGATCCGTGTCAAAATTCCGAAACTAAGTTGTAGTAGGTTATTATAATTCTGGTAAAATGAAGTAATAATTGGGGCAGCGATTGATTGGTCTCAATATAAATAATCCGAAAATGGTATTCTTGGCAACGGATGATTCGGGTTTAAAGTTATCTAGTTGTTTCCTTGATTTCCCTCATATATACAGGGTATACGTCTTTTTCTAAATTGATGCGAAAAAATTCAGGAAGTGATAAAATTATGATAGGTATTTTCTTCAATAAAATTTGCCCTCAGAAGGTGCTGAATGGAGTTGTTTTTTTTTCATTTTTCCTGTCGAATTTAAGTTAAGATGAAAACTCGAGATTCATTAATTCCCGTGCATTCACAATGGCTGAACACAGGTGTTTTTTCAACATTCCTACTACATCACAAGAAGGTCAAATTATCAACCCTCACTTATTCGATGTGAAATATTGTTTTGATTTGGAGTTTTTGAAATGGGGAAGAAAGACTTGAGGGGAAGAGTTGTTGACAAGCAGATGTAGGAATTATAAATAATAGCCTCACACAAATTCAGGAAACATTGAAGCTAGATAAAGGACAGCTCAGTAATAGAGTAGATGATTCAGATAGCTGAATAAATTTACTATAGACCTCAAAAATAAGAGTTTAGTGATGGAAATGAAAATATAATCATCACAGATGAAGATATAGTAGAAGGAAATACGGAAAGAATCGTCTTCGCGAGACTAAGCCACACTAAGAAATCCACATTTTGGCATTGAGTAAAGTGAGTAGCTACTAAATGGGAAAATTTGAGAAGCTCGATTGCTAATTTAATCGAAGAAACTTCTTGAATTGGAAGAAGTACCAAAAATAGGACTCTGCACACCGGTGAAAAGTATAATGCAAATGTATAGTGCAAAGATGTTCCAAAGACAAGACTGACACAACGAACTCAGTTGACGTCATCCACATGAAATAACTAATGACCTCCAACAGCCGGAGAATTGACCCACATAGCATTGAAAGAATATTCATATGCCAAGTATATGCCTTCAACGTCCCGTAAAAGATGTTCGTTTCGGTACGTGATTAGCATATGCTGTCCATATAATACTTTTGAGCACATCCCTGTACATACATTCATAGCAAGTGATGAGAATTTTAGATTCAAACTTTTTTTTTCCGTAGATCTTCCGCATATGATTCGCACATACCATAGAAGTCCACCTTGAGCTTTTTTTCAATTATATATTTAGTATATAATAATGATTTACCATTAACTAAGATCCTTTTCACTACATTCAGCGCATATGCATATGCATATACCTTGAAGAATATCAGAAGTGTTTTATTTCACAGATATCCTAAGCATGTAATAAGGATTATTAATCAGGTCAGGTAATTTTACATCAGATCTTCAGCACGTTTTATTCGTTTTACATACATGTATGAATAGATATTTATTATTTTCGTTTAACTGATTCAAAGCCATCATTAGTGTTGTACCCTTTTATTTTGAATATGCATCTGCCAATATCAGAATCAACCCAAAAGCCCATCCTTAGCATGTGCAAAATATGAAACATGGAATATTATTTGGTACATTTAAAGCAAATGATATACCATAAAATAAAGTCAAAGGCGATTTATACCTTTAGCATGCGATAAAGACTCAATATATGTATTCTTTATTGAGCTAACTTCATTCGATATTGAAGCCATTATCATATATATATTTCCATTTATAATATACACTCAGCATGTATATATCTGAAAATCTGATGATTAACCTTAAATCATATTTTCAGTAAGTGCAAAGTATAAAACATAGAACATTATTTGGTACATTCAATGCACATGCTGGATACGTCCTTCGCACATGCGATCACATCCTATTTCAGCATATGCTTTATCGCAGGTGAATATCACAAAATTTGGAATTAGTTATTGAATTGAATTGAGAAATACAGCGTGTATAAAATTGATTTGATTATTGATTAAACATTCATGAAGTGATAACAACTATATAGATGATGTTATTAAGGAAATACATTTTAGAAGAGTTCCTTTCCAACAAAGTATTCGAAATAATACATAAACGCATCGAATGAGGGCGCTGACCTTTATTTGTAGCTTCACACCGATTCATATGTAACCACGGAAATCAAATACCGGACCAAAGCTAAAGAATTATACTTACCTGGCGTAGGGGTTGCCGTGATCAATATGGTATGCAGATGGCATGGAGGTCCTCCCAGAACAAGGATTTTCCATTGCACCAATTAATAATGTTACATTGGTAAATGGTAGATGAAAAATAAGAGGTTGACAAAAAAGTGAACTTCTATATCATGTACATGTGTATGCATTGCAAGCGAGAAACTTCAGAAGAGCATGTGCAAAGTACATTCTTTTCGTGAAAGGGAATGTAATGGATATGCGTAGGTCCTGCGAATAATACGAGATATCCTTATCATGTGCCTAGCATCTACAGTAGCACATGTATAAAAGATTAATAGCACTCGGATAGGTATATAATATATACGCCAATAGCACATGCCTAGGATGTACTGTATGTCAGAAGGCCTATAGATGGAAAATGCGTGGCATGTGAAAAGGATGTGCTATCACATGCTTGTTGGCACTTTCAGCTTTTTAGTGCTGGGTACATACTCAGCATCTTATAAGAACATCTTTCATCACATTCTCAAAACCTGACCAGCATGTGACCAGGGCGCATTACAATCTATTTATAGCACTTGTTTTGGTATCATTTGAGAACATGCTTTGCACATCCTTGTTCTTTTTGAAAATATTCCACGCATATCGTTAGGATGTCAAATTGCTATGTGGGAAGTAGCACAAGTTTATCAATTACAACCGCGACATTTTTGGAGCGGGAGCGGGAGGCATCTGCCTGTTGCGAGGAGAAGTGCAAAATATGATAGAATATATAATGGATGAAAATATTATTGAAGAAGCTTCTGGTCTTTGGTGTTGATTTGTGGTCCTGGTAACTTGGAAGGATGGATTCACGCGATTTTGTATAGACTATCAAGGACTAAATAGGGTCACATAAATAGCTATCCAAGTTGAACATAGATGATACACTAGATACTCTATCAGGTGCGAAATGGTTTTCCATCCTAGACTTAAGAAGAATAGAACTACACCTTCAAATTCGGAACAAATAAGCCTTTTCCACCTGGCAGTGGTCTTTACCAGTAATGCTTGGGCTACATTTGAAGGACTAATGGAGATGGTTTTGAAAGGACTAACGTGAAAAACCTGTCTGGTATATCTTAATGATATAATGATCATGTCGAAAACTTTTAATAGGGATTTGGAGAATGTTGATGGCAAACTTGAATTTAATTCAATATTCTCATTATTTTCCATTTTGGAATTTATTGAGGATTAAAACAATCGAATATATCAAGCCAAGCAATCACTGCCGATTTCCTCCATAACAATTACCTCATACATTATGCTCTCCAAAAACTTCTAAGTAATTTACTCGGAATCGAATTAGAATTGCTAACCATACCGTGAGATTGGAAATATTCTCGTTCCTATTCGTGGACACTTCACAATCTTCACCGACCGCTAGCCATTACAAGGGTTATTTTCGTTAAGTGCTGAAATTACGTAGCCGTGTGTATTGATGTTTGAAGTTGAAACAATTGGATTACGGTGTGACATGATGATAAGTGGGCAAAACTGGGCAATAAAAATTTGCAAAAAAAAATAAACATATTATTCTGTTGAAAAAATGGGAGAAATGTGAAACTCAACATGAATATATTATATTTGTTGGAATTGAAATTGCGTATTCAAAACAAGATATCGTGAAAAAAGTCACGGTGGTATAAAACCATAAATATACCCACACCAATAGAAATCAAACTTATACTTAGTATTTATTACTTGGAAATATTTTATTCGTATAATTAATCCTGTGCTCAAATTATGGAGATTTGAGCCAAATTACCCAAATAAAATAATTCTCCCGTCTGAAAGTGTTTCATTTTGAAATTATGTGTGCCCAGTTTCTTGAAATTGTTCGACATATTATTGTCAACCTTGACAGGAACTGGTACAAGTGACTGGTTGATTATTAATAAATTATGTTGGTGTTGTCTGTCGAATGGGTTGAACTCTTCTCAGAGACAGTTCTTGCTGTTTTAAAGCAGCAGCAAGACACACATAATTTCCATTCACATATACACAGCGGATTTGTCCCATTCCTAAATTGGTTGAATTATTTTGCCGCGGCATTTTCACTCAATCAACTTTTCGAATTTTACAACACACATCACCTGAAATGACAATAACGACAACTATCAGTAGTAACAGTTTCCTACTCGATCGAAGCAATTGTCAGACTTAAGCCAACTACACAAATCCTGAGCATATATCCAGTATGTCGTATGTACCTAGTATTTGATTAAGTCTAAATTTGTCCGGAGCCGTTTTATGAAATAACGAAGGATTGAATAAGAGGGGGAATCAGGAACTGGCTGGATGGAGAACACTAACTCAAGTGAAGGTCGACACAAGGGCACCTCCATACAAAGAGTATACTGAAAGAGATAGACAAGGAACTCTCAACTAGGCTAATGAAACTGATTAAGAGACATTTGAAGACAGTTACCGACCTGCTGAGTGAACACTGCATCCTGAGGAAACATCTGCATAAAATGGGCCAAGTTAGCAAATTTGTGTGCAGGAAATGAGAAGGTGTAATGAAACACCTCTTGTGAGAACTTACAAAGACTCAGACGGAAGCTAATGACATGTTGAGAGTGTATTTTAAGTGATTAAAGAATGCTTCTATTGTAGTAAGTGAATATGCATTCCTTGCGTCAACATTTTTGTAAAATAAGATTGGAAAATTTTACTGAACGACAATTCCAATCCGTTCGACCTGAAACAAAATTCCACGGTGAAGAACTACCGTAACTATTCTAAACTACGCCATTTAGCGGTGTAGTAGAAAAGCAGTTTATTGTCAGCGAGTTTGTTATACAGATTTTTCCCTCCAAGCTGTACGATAGAAAGTTTCTGCGATACAGCGAGTAATCACTATTAGTCATACACCCGGTACTTCAATACCATAGAAGCATTTATTTAAATAATATGTGGAAATATAATTGATTCAAATCGCTTTTATTCACCTGTTTATAATAGTCCCAATACATTTGGAGAGTACATTCTTCAATTTAAGAGGTTTTCGAATTATTTTAATACCACTTTCAATATAAATTGGCGAAAAAGTAGCTACGCTTATTGCGGAAACAATTTCGAAGTTTTTCATTGGGCTTTTTCATATTTCCTTGCTATTGAAATGAATTGTTCCTTTATTCACATGAATTATAACATATTTATATATCAATCATCTAAGAACGTCACAACTTATGAAGCATGCCTCGGGTGGTTGAACACAGGCCAATGAAAAAAAGGACTTTCACATTGAGCTTTTGCAGTTTTTTCTGATCATAAGAACAAAAACACAAAAACAAATTTTGTTTCGCACCGTCATCAAACTTTTGAATCTCATTCCATCGATTGTTCTCTTATCAATTTCCTAATCACCCCATCGAACGTCTTTTGAATTTATTAAATAGACATAAGTGTGTCGATTGATACTGATTGATGATTCTTGAAATTATATTATGCATTTTCAATTTCACTTTGTGCATATTTCATAATTCATGTTTCACTTATTCCAGTTGAAAGTTTCTTCTTCTTCTTCTGATTTAATCACGTTTTTTTTAATGGACAATAATATATCCGTTTTCCAGTCTGTTCTATTATTTCAGTTTTAATTACTTCATGCATAATTTCAAGTTTTGTTTTCCATTCTTTGCATGAAATACTTTTTTATTTCTTTAGTGATATTGTCTATTATCGGCGTTTCACCAAGCTTTTTTTCAGCAATGGTCTCATTAACAAAATAATAAACATTGTTAATTATGTTGTATGAATAATGGAAAATGTATTCAGGATATTTTTCCATCGAAACAGTTTCACGCAATTTCCGGAAATTTCTTGAATTGTGATGGTTTAAGATGTTAAATACTTTTCCGGTACAGTATTTTGTGAGATAGGGTGTTGTAGTACTCAAGACTGTGGAACATTTTTAAATCACATGTTCGAGAAACGCATTGTGCCATTTCAAAAATTCGGGGATGATTTTTGGAACAACACTGGAAGACCAAAGTTTTTGTTAATCAAAGTAGCAAAATCAGAAATAAAGACAAGTAGGTACTGCGAATGGCAATGGTGCTTTTTTGTCTGGATTGATTATATTAATCACAGTATTGTAAGTGCCTCAAGAAACAACAGTTGATGATCTTGGAGTTAACTCTAAGAGGGTGATGAAGTGGGATGGCCTGGGAATTAGATTGATCAAGCTACCTATGTATATAAAATAAAGCTTAGTGATAGTGAAACATCAACTATACAATTTTGTGAGACCCCCATAGCAAAAAATGGATCTTTAAATTTCTCTTTGATGTGATATCTTATTCCATGCATCAACAACAAATGTTAGGTTGAGTTTCGTGTTCTATCCATTATACATAAACATATTATAACTGATCAGGACAAATCTATAATGTTCTTCTTCCAAACTTCATTTTGGCGAGAAACATGAGATGGATTTATGCCAATGAGGTTTTGGTGCAAGAGAGTACTTATCGCAACGCGTCCAGGATGAAAACCGATGTATATAATACATTAAGAGGGGCCTCACAATTTAGACAGCTCAAAACAGTTGGCACCCCTGACTTGCAACAAAATTTGGGTCATTTTGTATGCAACAAAACTAAAGAAAACAGTAAAATTGAAAGTTGAAATTTAAACATAATATAACTTGGACCTTTGTCTTGGGGATGGGGTATTTTGGTCAGGTTTTAGATTGTTATTAAAAAAAATAAGCCATCAAGTGATGGTGTGATTTTGACAGTTTTGACAATTTGTGGTCACCAATTTGAATGCCAAGACATTATCCCTAAAATAAAACCTAGAGAATTCGATTCTGAAAATATGAAATCTCAATTCATTGTATTTTTTGAGATTTGTTGCACGGAAAATTTTGAAAACTAACGCATCTGTGTGTACATTAGTTCAGCTGTTCCACCGCCTTGATTGATGGCGCTGTATGGAGCTTCAATGACAGATTATAACGGTTAAATGTCGTTGTCTCGTCATGTGTTTTGGGTACATGAAAATATTTCAAAAATTATTCATTTATTGCTTAGAGCTTGTTAGTATTTGTAAGCGGTTGAAATAAAATAATTTTCATGCTGGAGAAGTAAATTTGTGCCCCGTTTATTTTGATTCCACATGTGCCTAACCACAAGTACCTATCGTGAGATGAACCACAAATATTTTCAGCTATTGCTAGTGATTCCAGGAAGTGCCTAATATTTATTGATCCTCATATCGGGGCCTGTTGGTTCCTCCGGTTCCATAGATTGCATCAGCATCCTGAGTTATTGATGGAAACTACATTGGTGATAGCATTGTCTATAAAAAGTATAGACAATGGTGATAGTAAAACTGATTGCATTCTACTAATTGACCAAAATAGACATTTCGTATTCTATTGAATTCTGTTGTGATCTATTATTTCCGAAACACAGGAATAAAAATGTTATATAATATGATTGATCTTTAATTATGTATGCAAATGTTATTCTAAAATTCTTTTTGCAGTTTTCCTCCAATTAGTAATAATCCGACATGCCTGTTTTCCATTGGCTCTTCTTAATTATTCAAGTAAATTATAGCAAAAATGTTTCATTTCATTGAATACGAAAACAAATCATTTAGGCAATCTGCTTGTGGTATTACAAATTTGAAGTACAAAGTAAGTAAGTGAGTGGGTAGTTTTTATATTTATCATAATACAGAAAGAAATTCTAATTAGATAAACTATAAAAATGTTTATTATAGCAATGAAAACACATATCTGCTTTTTCTATAAAAATATAAACGAAATTATTGTTACAAATAGATAAGATGTGGATTTTATTCGATGGACTATTTATTCACCTGTTGTAACAATAGTTATAACTTCCGAAGTGAAAAACTATCTAATAAGGTCAAAATTTGCATAATTTCACATACATTGGTAATAGTAATAAAAATAATTGCATTCTACTAATTGACCACAATAGAAATTTCGTTCTATTGAATTCTGTTATCTATTATTTTCGAAACACAGGAATAAAAATGTTATATTATGTTTGATCTTCAATTTTCCCGCTTATGTATCCAAATGTTATTATGAAATACTTTTTGCTTTTCCTCCAGTTTGTTATTAACGGACATGCCTGTTTTTCCATTGACTCTTCATAATTGTAGGACAGACATTTAAGACAAAAAGTAAGCTTCAACACAGTAATAAAAACTATTACACACATTCTGGAAAACCTGTTCATTCAAAACATTTTATTGAGAATTACGAATGTCCATGCAAGAAGAGGTGTCATACACTTTTTTCAGACGATGACAGAAGAAATATTTTTGATGAATTTTATAAACTAGCGAATTATAATTAACAAACTTCGTTCATTGCAGCCAATATTAAAGAAGAAAGCATTAAACGTAAAAGGGTTAAAAATTCCGAGAAACGATCCCATACTAGGTTATACTATTTAAAAAACCAGACTGTGTGCAAAACTTTTTTTGAAAAAACTTTGAGGATTTCTTCTAAGAGAATCAACACTGCTGAATCAAAATTGAGAGAGGGAACCATTAAAGATAGGAGAGGTGAGCAACAGGGGGGGAAAAACAAATTGACAGATGCAGTTGTCGAAGCCGTAATAAAACATATTAAAAAATTTCCAACGTACAAGTCCCATTATTGTAGAGCCACAACACAAAGTTTATACTTAGGGTACAATATAACGGAACGGAAGATGTATGAGTTATTTTTAGAGGAAAATCTGAATTTCAAGCTTTTTTTCACTATATTCAAGAAAATCTTTTACGAAAATTTCAATCTGCGGAGAAAGCCATTAGTAAAAGACACATGTAGCGTATGCGATAGATTTAAGGCATCTAAAAGCCAACAAAATATGAAAGAAGCACATGAGAAGCATCTGCAAGAAGCTGAAACCGCCAGACAAACGTTAAAGGCAGATATGAAAGAAGCGGAAGAAATTCCTGATCTTGAGACAATAACTTACGACATGGAAAAAACTCTACCACTGCCCAATATTCCCACAAACTTAGTTTATTATAAAAGGCAACTCTGGCTGTACAATGAAGGTGTCCATTGTGGGAAAAATGGATACTGCTTCGTATGGAAAGAGGGGACAGCTGGGCGAGGGGCCCAGGAAGTTGGATCTGTCCTGAAGAAGTTCATTGAAGATCATCTCAATCCAAACACAAAAACGCTGATAATGTGGTCAGATAGTTGCGGAGGACAGAATCGCAATATCAAGATTGTTTTAATGATGAAAACAATTCTCGGGCCACAGCTTTCTACCCAACGATTCAGATTTTTCGTTTATTGAAAAAACAATAAAGATGAATCAAAGGATTTATACTAGCAATGATTATATAAACATAATGAAGAATTGCCGACATAAAAAACCATTGACTGTAACAGAAATGAAGAAAGAAGACTTCTTTTCTGTACAAGCAATAGAACGTGCAGTTGTCAACAGAAAACAAGACCAAAACAAAGAAAAAGTTAGTTGGCTTAAAACCAAAGTTATAAAAATAACAAAAGGAGAACCTTCCAGTATCTTTTTTAAATATACCCATAACAATAATGATTCAAAGAAATTAATATTCAGAAGAATTTGGAACAAACACAATCAAAATATTTCAATACAAATCTAGAATTGCTTTGGCCAGAAGGAAAGGGAATTTCAACAAAAAAACTTGCAGATCTTAAGGCGTTGATGCCTTTTATTCCGGCGGATGCAAAACAATTTTATAAAAATTTGAAGGGAGCAGAATTCGAAGATGACCTGGAGGGATTTGGGCCAGATCTGGACTACGAAGATGAGTTTGAAGAGGAAACTAACAATGATTAAAAATTTCAATTGGGAATATTTTTTGCATTACACTCAATTTTTGTTCAGTTAAATACTTTTGTTTTGGTTAAAATGAATATTTTATAACAACTGACGTTTCATTTTCATTTTGTAAAACATCTTTCTTAGTGTGAAATGTATTTAAGCTTATTTATTAGAAAGGAACTAAACGACAAAAGTCTCAAAATTAATTAAAAAATCGTACTTTAGGACAGTTTTTTCTCAGAAATTAAGTGAATTGAATTATTCACATCATTTATGAATAAATGTTGTTATTTGAAAGTAATTTAAGTAAGTGTCTACAATGTTGCAACTTCAGACAGCGTTTCCTCGAAACTACGCAGATGTCGCTTGGTGCCCTTCTGATAAGCATGAGTCAATTATTCAAGTAAATTATACCTAGCAGACATGTTTCATTTTATTGAATACGAAAACAAATCATTTAGGCAATCTGCTTGCATTATTACAAATTTGAAATACAAAGTAAGTAGGTGGTTTTTATATTTATTATAATACAGTGTGTCTGATTTTCCACTGACTCCTCAATCATTCAAATGAATTATAGCAAAGAAATGCTACTTAGGTACATAAACTATTATAATGTTTATTATAGCAATAAACAGACATGTCTGCTTTTTCATTGACACATTAATTATTAAAAAAACTCAACAGCAAACGCTTTCATTGAAAAGAGATAAATCTAAAATATTCTATAAAAATATAAACAAAATTATTATTACAAATTCAATGTATTTGTATTCATATTTATTAAAATACATGGCAACTGAAGTTCATCTTCCATTTTTTTGTTCCATTTCTCCTCAGAACAAAAAGAGAAGAAAAAGTTAACAAAAATATTGATATCCATATCCTTCCACAACCATTTCAGCTTCCATTGCAGGAGCGGATTCATCCCAATTTTTGTAGCAGATGTGTTTTCTACAATTACATTGCTTTTGGAAGCTCTGGCATATATAGCACAAAACTTACTGCTATAAATAGTACTTGACCCGTATATTCTTCAATTTTAGCTACCATATCAGATACCAGATAGTGCATTACAGTTTGTGCCATAAGATCGTTCACTCCAAGAACCATCCACATAAACTGTGAAACAAGGTGTGCCATCTGAACAAATTTGTCCATTTTCTGTAGCCCTCTCTTTTTCTTCCATACCAGCCCTTTCCATGGGTCTCACAAGAGAGGCTTTCCATTCCTAAAACGATTTTGAACATGTAACATAGAAAAAATTTTACATGTTTTATCTATTTGTGTTTAAAATTGTATTTATCTTTCCCAGTTCATTTTCAACATTGTAATATAAGTTGGAGCTCATGGTAGGTGTATCCATGCATGCCAACATTTCTGTCATATGCGAGTATGTGGACCCCACAGCCAAAGTTCCCCATGCTGCTCCAGCATTTACTACATATTTTTTCCTATTTGGATTTTCTGTGTCGTATTAATATTCTCTCGAACACAATGAACATTCAAAGACTACTCTACCAGTCAATCTATTGCCCCTACTGCATTCTTTTTTAATACTGAGCATACCCAATGTACATATTTTGGAGTGATTCTACTGTAGTTGAGTAGCCCAATCTAACACATAAACTAGCTCTACAATCCTATTTCCTGTAATAGGATTTCCAGGCTTAGGTTCTATTTCACATTCCAACTGATGTGACATTATTTACAAAAAAAATCTTTCTATTATTTTCAAAATCAACTGTATTCAAAATCAATTCCAAGAGGTTTATTTGAGAATAGCTACTTGGAAACATGAAAACATTGTGTGGAAGAACTTACTGTTCATATTCATCTGATGATATTATCCCAGGTTCTTTACCACTTTTTTGTTGTGGTAAAGACACTCCCAAATTATCAGCATCCATATCTGTGGTTGGGTATAAAACTTCAAAATATAGAGAACCGACATAGTTTAATTTCAAAATTAACCTATAAGTACAGAAACAATTGAAGAAGAAAAGAAAATACCTAGGTAAAATGAACATACTAGCTTACTAGCTGGTAAATAAATAAAATCATAATTCACTTACGGAGATTGAAAATAAATAAAAATACCTGCTGACAGAAATTGTATTTGAAACCAAAACATCGAAACTTTGTGTAGGTAATATCTCTAATCGAAACAGATGACCCGGAGAGGAGTTTGCTTGAATCGTCAAGAAATATATTAAATTGAAGCCGATTCAATACCACCAGCGACATCTATCGTAAATATTTTAAACTTGAACATAACTATATTTTTGTTTATGTTTTGAGGTTTGTATACCTGTAAGGAGACCCCTCTTAAATTTACAATTTTCGATAATATGTTAATAGGAAACCTTTACTTGTGTTACTGGGCTCTCAGTTTATAGTTTGTACATGTCGTGCCCTTTAATCCACCTCAGGATGATATTGTTATCTGCCGAGGCGTCAGCTAAATCTTGGTGGCACTCTAGTACTAGCCTCGATATAACACGTTGTCTGTTCAAGGCTAATAGGGCTTGTCTACTATCTGATTCTTTAGCCAGGGACGCCGCTGGACTAAAAATTCTAGGACCCAGTGACACCTACGGCCTAACGACTTCGACAATTGCGGAACTAGCCAAACGTTACACCCATGCTCAATCCCTTAAGAGATGGGATGGAATCAAAGGATGCAGTCTTGCCAGGATCACCCTGGGCGACCCTGGAAAGCTGGCGCCGAAGAAATACTTGGCGATGACCAGGAAAAACCTACGTTTAACAGTAGGATTTCTGACTGGTCACTGTCAACTAAGGAAACACCTCCATACTATGGGGTTAGTGGACACACCTCTATGCAGGATGTGTGAACAGGAAGATGAAACTGTCAGGCATGTCTTATGCGAGTTATCGTCAATAAGAGAGTGTGTGTTCGGTGAGTCTTGGCCTACACCTGCCGATATAAAGGAGATGTCTCCTAGTGATCTGTCCACCTTCCTGAGAAGGACAGGATGGACAATGACCTAGGAGGACAACTCCTCAGGAGGATGTACAATGGGTCACATGTGGCCTAAGTGCTGTGAGCCTACACACTCACCCTCCCCACTCTACAGATACAGATACAGATAATTTGTACCTGCAAATTACGTACAATAACGTACAATAATCTAACTGCAAACGTCTGGCTTGATAATAAAGTGATGTGTTCGTGAAGTGTAGTTAAATACTTGTTAAACGTGAAATTTTATCAAAAATGAAATTCAAACTATTCCAAGTGTCAAAAATAGTATCTGAACCCTCCAATTATTGAATTTTGAGATCGAAAAAGGTATATGTACCCCCCTTCGTACTGTGTAATAGCACAATGAAAAAAAAAAACAGGAACGATTCATATAGGAATTTAACAAAGAGGAACTTTCACATTATCTGAGGCTGGTGATAAGTCTAAAGTTTTCATGGAGAATTTCTACTTTGAATTTGGAGAGAACCGATAATCCGAATCAATATTTCAGGTTCAAAAATCTCAGAAATCGTCAGCTGCACCAATGCAACTTCTTGACGTATCATAGCTAATTATAAGAGGATTTGTCTTAGAAATAATTCAATTTTTCACTTGATTGGTGGCAAAAAAGCGATTACCGCATTTACTGTCATGAACGAGACGGAAAAATTACTCAGATTTTCACAAACTCAGTCTTCTTGGAAACCGTTTTTCCACCAACATTGAAGTAATAATTTCGACATAACCTGACTGACATGTACGCTAGGGAGCACTATCAATTTTGAGATCTAGCTATCTTTAAAAAAAGAGTATGCAGTTTTATTAGAGGGATTATAAAAGGAGACCTAATTAGCAGCATAGTAGCGAAGACCGCATGTTTTCTGCCGAGATATTTAAAAAAGCGTGAATATCATGCATTTTATTTTAAATATATAGTTCACTACCATGGTTGTAGTTACAGAACTGAGTCTCACAATTTTCAGCTAATGAAAATTGGCTTTCCTTGCCCTATTAATGGAAGTTTCGATTATTATTCAATATGACTGAGAACGTTACTGGGAACAGAGTTGAAGCAGTTGAAGTGAAGTGGAAATATATAAAAGCAAGTAGTGAGCCATGTGAAAAAAAACCATAACAGGTATAACAAATTATTGAACATTTCAAAGTTAATTACAGAGTCTTCGAAAATCAAAGAAAAAAAGGTAGAACGTGTCGCGGGACACACGGTAGGAACTTTAGTTCCTTTTAAGCAAAAGTTATGTAATACATCTGACGTTATAGATAAACAATTTGCATATTCTTTGGTGGTTGAGTAGTAAGCACACCAGACTCTCACGCGGTAGACCCGGGTTCGATTCCCCGCGAGGAGTTTTTTTTATTGTTGATTTTATTTTTAAATAATCATTCTGCTTGATATTAATAACGACAACAGGTAGACGTTTGGGATATTTAGCAGAATATTCATTATTATAGATAATGGTACGGTACCCTCAATGAGGGAGTCCGACTGGCAACATCTACTTATAACAGCATCGTATATTTAAAAGAGGAAACCGTAGCATTATACAAATTGGACATTCGTTTGCCACAAAATTAGTGGAAACATAAAATTGAATTGTTAAATTTTTAATTCGAAGTTATATTACAGTTTATAGAAATTTTTATTTCCTAGATTTTTTCCTGAGTGGGTCGTAGAAAAAATATGCTGCTCGACTCGTGTGGATTGTCCATATCGCACTTGAACGATTGAGCATTCCGCCTACGGCGTCGTGCTTCATCGTCGTCCTCGTGCGATATGGCCATCATATCCACACTAGTTGCTCAAACTACAATTTCTTTCAAAATATGCCCTTTTACATTTAAAAACTACCTGCCAAATGTCAAATCAATTTATCAATCCATTTTAAAGTTATCGAATTAAAACATTCAAGTTTTCAAAATTTCAACACCCTGTATTTCGAAAAGTAGCTAGACCCCTCAATCGCGCAAAAAAAATTATGGAAATAATAGTAAAAATTTATCCGAACAAATTCAAGTAGATCACTAGCACTGCGAATACCAGCTTTGCATAGAATTTCAATATAGCATCGGTGGTTCAGTGGTTAGAATGCTCGCATTGCACGCGGGCGGCCCGGGTTCGAATCCGGGTATGAGCATATTTATTATTATGAATCGCTGCTTCGTGAACGAGAGAGAGACTAAGGAGGCACAAGCACGCAAAAGCAAGGCACATAACGAAGCAATGTAACATAACGCAGCGTAACGTAACGCGTAACGGAAAGATCTTTTGCGTCGCGACCCCTGGTCGCTCAAACATAACCTGGCATAAAGAACTAAAGTTCCAAAAAGACCGTTCAAGCAACAATTACTTTCCTAGCTATACGCCACGATGCAAGATAAAAACAACCATTTTAGTTTGCGATTTGAGAGGACAATACCTATCACTTATGGACCGGTATCGCCGTATTTGCGTCTCATCAGTATAAGGTAGATATCATCCGTCCAGAAGTTATGAAAGCCTTATTCTGGACTGGAGAGATAATTGATATACAAATACATCAATCTCAGAGGAGATACTAAAATGGTTGGTTTCATCCTGCATATATACCAACCCCGTTCAACTTTGAAGTGTAATTCAATGTCCTCCGTAGCATATAGACACTAATAGACAGGTAAGTAGTTTTTGCATATTGGGAAACGGTCTTTGTTTTTGGATTTTCAAAGGCGTTATAATAGTATGATACCTTTGACATCAATGCATAACACGCTCTACAAAAATAACAACTTATTTACAGGAAACTGTGAATGGAGTAGATATTGTAAATTTGTTTTTCCAACACGTTTCATTGCGATTTATTCGTATGAAACTTTTGTTATGAAATATTCTTCCCACAGCTGTACTATAAACGGTTCCTGAAATATGGCAGGGAGCCATTCATATTGGGACATCCGGTACAACAACGTTGGTGATAAAAAAACCATTATTCGGACTAAAGTTACGACATTAACATACATTTCTGTAATGAATTTATTTCTTAGTTTGAATTGATAATCGGTTTATACATTTTCACGATAGATATTCAAAACCGACATTATAACTAGTCTTAAGTATGTGTTAATGTCATTTTCTCCGTTATAAAATGAAAATTATGTCTCTTTGTAAAAGTTAAAAGTCACAATAGCAAAGTTAACTCACGGCAAAACTACTATTTTTACCCGTTGAATGTATGAAATATTCAGCAAAATTACCACCGAAACGAATATTTCACGCCTGTAGAACTTCTGAAAAGCAATTTTCATGGAAAATTAACTTAGTATTTCTTTGTACAGCCGTGGTGTGGTGGTAGTCTAGTTTTAAAGTTGTTTTTCAGTGGATTGAGTTTTTGAATAAGTAGACATAGATGGTTATTAAAAAAAGTACATGAAAAACGAAATTAGTTCCAAATGCATTTGAAAAAGTTCATGAAAGTTTGGTGAGCAACTTTGTGGAACGGCTCAGAAGTTTTATAATACTTTCAACGCAGCATTCGGGTAGAGTTTTTAAGACAATAGCACACCAAAGTTTTGGAAGATTTGGCTCTTTTTATTGTGAGCTGATAATCGGAAGAGAAATGGCCATCATGAAAATATAATTATAAGTTGATGAAAAAATTCAATATAAAATATTCACAGAATTATCCAATAATACATACCTAATTTTGAAGATGACATCATATATTGTGAAATTGAACTTTCCACTTGATAGTAAACTGCGTAACCGAATTAGGATAACACTATTTTCATTACTATTAATTTCATACCACAGTTGGATGTCCTAGCAGGTAATAATTAGAATGTTATGAAGTATGTTCCATTTGTATTGGAGAAGATCAACCACTGATTAATGAACTCAAAATAAGGAAACTGGATGAATTCGATTCATCTACGATGAAAAAAATGCTATAACTTCAATATTGTGGGAATTTTTGGAATACCATAAGATCCTACACTCTCGCCAAACGATAGCCAATGCGACCAAAGTAGCAGCAATTATATAGCGACTTTTATTAGATGTTTCCACGATAATAAAATGTTTTTCTGGGATAATTGGATATTCTGTTGGAATATAATCATCTGCATACTATTAAACAAATAGTTTTGGACTGGATTTCAACAGTGAAGAAAAACTGTTAAAAAAATGCAGGCTTGCTCAAAATTTTTGATGTTACAAACTACGATAAATGTAGGTTCAGGCTGTAGCTTGTCCTAGACTGCCTATTATTCCAGTCAAATCATTTAGTATTAGTGGATATTGGGTGTGATGTGATGTGTTTAACCCAGAGCCTTGAAAGATGCCCCGAAAAGGCAGAGTCCTGATATTTTACATTCAATAGGGATGAACCCATAAAAGATGACATTTGTTTATGGAAGGAACAGAACTGACACACACACCGCCTGCTTGTTATCTGTCAAATCAAGTAAGTCAACATATATTTGAGTGACGAATCGTCAACTTAAATTATAAAAATAAGTGTTGGAAGTTGTGGTCAACATGCTGGGGGCCTTATGGTTTCACATTTAACCTTACAAAATTCCAGCGCTAAAAATTACATAAAAATTCCTTCCTTTTAAAGTCATGACCTCAAAGGTTTTCCAGTATATTGAAATGTACAATATACAAAATAAGGAAGTGATCGAAAACACTACATTGACAATATTAAAAGGTTACTCACTTTCAGCTAAACATTTACAAGCTCATTATAAGAAATAAAGAAAATTATTCATGTATAGGTAGTACGGCTATTTTGGTAATTGATCTCAAGTAAATGCCATCTCTTGTTTTAACCTCTGAAACTCTCACTTTGTTGTCCTTACCTGGTAATGTCGTTATTTTGCGGACAAGTTTCCATTTGAAGGAATAAATGTTATCCTCTTTCAATAGAACCAACATCTCTTCACTCAAATTTGGTAAATTGTGGCGCCATTTTGGTTTATTCTGCGATTGCAATAGTCGATGTGCCATTTTTTCCAAAATTGCTGCTGCATTTGAACACAATGCTTCCAAAATTTTATTCTGTTCTGGGGAATTTCACTGATGTCAGGTTCTGGGAAACTGGTTATAATTGTTCCAGTTAAAAAATGACCTGAGGTTGAATAATCTAGATTGGGAACGTCACTCGACATAGCGCATAAAGGTCTGGAATTTACAATTCCTTCCACTTGTACTATTACCGTGTTTAGTTGTTCATAAGTGAGCTCTGTGGAGCCAACTACCCTTTTCAGGTGATATTTCACACTTTTTACCTCGGCTTCCCATAAACCTCGAGAGACCGGTGAGTAGCTAGGTATAAAATTGAATTTTATTTTTCCATTAACGCAAAAATTATCTACCCCTTTACTATTTTCGTAAAATTTCTTCATTTCATTATTAGGTGAATATCTTTATAGCTGAGAAAACATGACTAGGAAGTCAAGGCATTTAATTAGGTTTCTTGTATCATATCTGACGAGTAAGTAATTCTTCTTTTTTTAAAATTTTCCAAATATTATCACTTACTTGCAGGTATAGCACTAAATATGGCTTAATAGCCGAAAGCGCTTTGCAATTTTAAATAAAAATTTTTACACAGAATACAACAATGTTTTCTTGACTTTCATTATTAGCCCCTTTAAAAGTAGAGCAAAAGTCAATAGTCATAAAAGACATTGGAAGGCTTCCGCCGCCTGGAAATGAATCGCTTGAAACAAGCCAAAACATTTTTTGTTGTGAGATCAGATACAAGCTCCACACGAATTGCCTTAATAGCAAAGCATACAAATAACGCTATGCTGGACTTGGAAATTACGGATTTTCTTATTCGTGATTGTTTGGTCATGAAAGGACCGCAAAAATCTATGCCTACATTTTGGGATGCTCTAAACACGCAAACTTTTTTTCCAGGCAATGAACCCATTAGTTGTTCAGATCATTTTGCTTTAGATTTAAAACAGGTGATGCATTTATGCAATACCTTTTCAATTTCTCTATTTCCGTTGCCTAACCAGTAATTAAGATTTAGAGAACTTGAAACTTTCCTCGAACCGGCATGTAATAGCCTCAGATGCTCTTACCCTATTATCAAGTGGGTGATAGGACTATTTTTGGGAAGAATTACAGGATGTTTTTGATTATATGGTAACTTGAAATTTCGTAGCCTTCCTCCTACTCTTAATATACAATTACTGTCTAAGAAAGGTGACAACTAGCTTAATGCTGATTTTAATGGTAAATTTGAACTCAGGCATTTAATTTCATTGAAGAAATTATTTTGCTGCTCACAACGTATAATAATTTGTAAAGCATTGTTCTGGAATGTTTGAATTTCCAGTTAATTTGTTATTTTTTGATATTTTCATAGAATTGTTTTCAATCGAATAAGAAATGCAACTACTCTTTGGAGTCTTGCAATACAAAAAAAATCCTGAAAAAAAGTATCTAGCCTAGCATGTGAGACATTAACTGGAAGTCTTTCTTCAGGGAGAGGATTGGGAATCTCTACGATTATGTCATTATGACAGAAATTTTTATTGCACAGCATGGATGGACCTTGAAACTATAGATGGTTTGATTCAATTTCTTGAGGATCCAATACTTTTGATAAGCAATCTGCAGGATTTTCTTTTGTGCAAATATATGACCATTTGAAACTTGCCGTAGCCTTTTGTATTTTCATGACTCGGTTAGCAACATATGGATTTAATCCCAAGGGATCGGTTGCTAACCAGGCTCGTACAATGTTTGAATCAGAGTACAAAAAAAACCCTATTAACGTTTGTTTTTGATAAGGAGAATAGTTTGTCGACCAACCCCGCCAATAGCAAGGCCGCATTTAATTCTAATCTGGGCACAGTCAACGTTTTGTTTATAGGAACAATTCGTGATTCAGAGCATATTAAATTTGAATGAATTTTGTCAGGGACAATTGCTCTAATATAAAGTACACAACCATATGCTATCTGAGAGGCATCACAGAAACCAAATAATCCTACTGCACTTGCATTGGCAAACATAAAATTTCGATATTTTTAAACTCTTTATTTCAACGTTTCGGTAGCGTTCCAGCTACCGTTATCAAGAAAAAATAAGTAGAAATTAATTTTTATCCCTAACTGACACAACAGAAAAAATTTGACAACTAGACAATCAAAAATTATTTTGAAGTTTAAGACTGCAAAATTTTGTTATCAAATTTTTATTAAGGTCCATTCATAGATTTCATTTTATGACATTCCAACGATATGATAGTCTACTAGAAATGGATCCAGTGAAGTGCACGTTCCAGGAACGGTTTTTATTGGGATAGCGCGTTTTTTTTTCGCTTATATTGGGAATGTTGTTAATAAAACGCGTTTCTGATAGTTTTTTTGTGTATGAATATTTAAGTTTTTGAAATATGTATACTCAGTTTTGTGATTCAGTGTATTGAAATGTGTATCGATTAACAACTATTCAAATTATAAATCATAAGAAAACCTGGATAGCATCATAAGTTTGCTAGCTAATTTTGACAATAGCTGTGAGATAATCTCAAACTTCTCGACATCAAGAGGAAGAGGATAAGTAATTTTAGGTAAAGCTGCCCACGACACTTTGAATTTTTTGCTTTGTGAAACTTGTGAAAACAAGGTGATATTAAATTTATCACGTCGGTTACCTTGGTGCTGTCTTCTAAAATACCTTGAAGATTATGGGGATATATTTTATAGCCTAATTTTTTAGCTAGAGAGTGTGACGAATTAGGTCTGACTGCCATTGTCTCAACAGAATTTTAATAAAAATGGCTGTCCTATTTTTGGCTTGATATAGGCCTGTGCGGTGGCTGATAAAACATGAGAATTTTTAGACGAGAGAGCGGTCATCGAGGTGGTCGGAATATGTGAGATGTCTAATGGAAGTTGTGAATTATGATCAACGGAAGATGTCTTCGGAGAGTTAGATTGAGGACTATCGGATAGAGGTGGTGTATTGACAACATGTGGTATATCATTACGTACGTGAGTGCTTCAGATGTAACAAAGTTTGAAGCTTCTTTGCACAAATAGTACATTTTTTGGGAGGGAGACAAGCACGGATCGAATGCTTATTTCCAAGACAGTTGAAAAATGAAGTTTTTGATTTTACAAATTTGTGCCTATCTTCAGGAACTAGAGCAGTGAAGTTGGGACAAGTATATATTTCATGGGAGTTGTTCCTACAAAATAGACAGTGTGTAGCGTTTTGTGCGAACCTAGACGCGTTGAATCCTTGACTGTTGTGAGTATTAGGTGCCGTGTTTTTATGCATTGAGACCTGTTGCTTAGGTGTGAACTTTGAAATGGGATGCGTGTCTAGATGTCTTAGTTTTTGTGTGGGACATGGGGAAAGTGACATTTTCCAAAATCGCGCATCTCCAATATGAAAAGTCTAGGAATATGCTTAGTGATAGAGAGATCCCATTTCGTTACTTCCTTACTTTCTAATAGAGATATTATTAAATTCTCAAGCAATACTTTTTTGTGTGTTTTAGAAGCCGTTCTGTTGCCGGAAGCAATGCAGCACATTTGCTTGTTGTACTCTACTTCCTCATTTAGTTCACCCATCCAGTTATCCCCATAGTTCGAGTAGACGATATAGGTTCATTGGATGTGTACTATATTGTTACGGTTGACCCTGAAATATAAGCAATACATTTGATATGGAGTCAATGAACAGCTGTGGCTTGGATGCATGAATATGCATAAATGATTCAATTGGTACCTCAATATAATAATATCATATTAGAAACTATTTACATTATGAATGGGTTCATTCTGTTGACACTGGATAACTGGTTCTTATGTTAACCTTAAATCTCTTATGATTGATAAAAGCCAAAGGTGTCTTGATTCTTCAAGTATTCAGATAACCATTGACCTTGACCCCTAGGCCAAAAGGCACAAGACCTCTGTCGACCTTCCAAGGCCGTGGACATTGACTTTTGACCTCCATTTTGTTTTGTTCATTTCCTGTGTGCACATGCTTGGTTAACTTTCGCTTACTCCGGCTTTTGTGAAACAGGGAAACTAACAATAATCAGGATGTACAATCCAGTTGTGAGAATTCATAAATGTATGGATATCCTGATTAAATAAAAACTCACTCTAAGGTCACATGCCATCTAGGGTGAGTGATACCTCTTTTCATGAGACTGGCGTAATTACCAGCAGTGACTTTGAACTCTATTTTTTTTCAGACCTTCTTTTTCCTCTTTTTTTTTTCTTGTGCATGTTCTACTACTATTCATCTGTACATGCTTTACTTCGTCTGTATCGGCTTGCAACTTCAATTTTAGCTCCACCTATAAAACGAGTACTCCAGTGCAGCCTTCAACTCTTCTCCTACCCAGCTTGATCTTTACCTTCGCCTCCCAACTCAACCTCACATCGGAACGTACCCAGTTCGAGAAGGAATTTGTAGGTACCATCACAAGGAAAGAGCACTCAAGTAAGATCTTTCCAAATTATTACAAACTCCTTATCTGTTAACTAGTGGTGGGAGTAGTGTTAATTCGAGTTCGGAAGTTAGTTACTATCTTTCCAACATATTATGGTACATATTTCTTAGGACATATGAACGTCTCTACTTAGTATGTAACATATAATTCTTCTCATCCTCAATGATATGAATGATATCTTGTAGATAAGTTGTAGTTAAAGTAATGTAAATAGTTAGTAACAATTTAAACTAGGTGATAGGTAACAATAGTTTGGTTAAACTTTATATTTACCAGGAAGTCCGTGTAATCCCTGAAGTATACTTTTGCGGAAACTTTCTTCAAACTCTAAATATGAATTGAGCTGTATTTCAGACATAAAATAATACTGATATCCAATTATTTCACATCACTACTTGTACTTGCTGTAAAAAGGCAAGCCAAGCGCTGTCATTAGTCTTTATTGAAAATATATTATTTTTATGCCTACCGAGTAGTTCGTTTGTCCTCCCAACTGTAGAGTAAGTAACCACAGACTATCACAGAATATTTTACCCACCCATTCTACGCGGACGAGAAGTCGGGAATATCTTCCAGCACCTTACTATTTCTTGTAGGGTATAGTTGCCAGATATCCACCCTCCTTTAACCCTGCTGGGGAAAAAGGAGCCTAACAATATACTTCAGGTGGTACATTGACTTCTACGAAGAATGTCTCCTCGAGTCCAGTGCCACACAGTCAGATAAGATATGGGTTACGGTCTCGGTCTCCATGCCACAAAGTCTGCAGCTGTGGTCCCCGTTATATAACCATATTTCATGTAGGTTATCTTTTATGGGTATGTGGTTATGACCCCTTAGATAACCTGTAATGATTCTTAGCTTATTCCTACTGACATTCAGTAGTTGTTCGGCCACTTATTTTACATGTGTCACCTATGAAGGTTTTACTGTGTACCTGTATCTTTTAAGGGTTCCCCCACTGAAGTCTATGTTGGCTTTGTACTCATTTTTGTATTTGCCCTCGGACTACCTTCTTTGTGATCCTAAGAGCTGGTTCTGCGAGTTTATCAGCTTGTTTCAGCTTGAAATACCGTTATGTCCCGGTGTAAGGTTGACGGGTCGTTGTTATTAAACACTTAGTAAAAGTTACTTATATCTTTATTAAACAACTAAATAATTCTAAGTACAAATTACGCTGATCTATCGGTATAGAACCGACCTCGTTGAAGTTTATTGAATTAATCTAATTATAAATATATTTGTACCCGTCTCATCAAAATGTCCAAAACTATGTTTATATTTTTATTTAAGCTTACTAATACTTTTATATCATTGCTGATAGACATATTTATAAAAGTATTAATTAAGCTATTTCGTCAATGACCTAATACATTATACGAGGGGCATTACATCCCTCCCCCTAGGGAGAATGGTTTCAGGGTTGGCCAGCCCTTGAACCATTTATCTAAGGGAATTTTCAAACGCGTAATAGTTTGGCTTTGATGGATGGTTACTTCCTGTTACCACAATAGTAATAATAAAATAATGATAATAAGAAAAATAATAATAATAATGATAATAATAATAATATGAATTGTACCTGTGGGGCGCCTCCACTAGGTACTTATTTTAATAGTGAGGGTTAGCCATTAGCACCCCCCCCCCTTGAAGCAAAACCATATATACAGAGAAAAAAAATACAAAATAACATACATTGGAGCTGAAAGGAAGAAAAATTATAAATATACACATATAGGAAAAATGTTCCTGGTTTATTGTCAAAGTCACTGTTCTGGATTATATATATCCAGCCGATTCTTATGTAATAATTCAACTACTTATTACTTTTAGATGATCTTTGCATTTAAAAAGATTAGAAATATATTGTACTCAAGTAAATTCTATAAATAGATAAAAATAGGTGTATTATTACTGAAAAGAAGAATATAAACAATATAAATACGAATATATATAACATATGTTGATTTTTGGATATCCAATAAACTATACCATAAATGAGAATTGTACATCAGCACTAATAATAAAAGTATTGAAATCGAAATATTGTGAAAAAAAAATTAAGAAATTATCCAGGTAACATATTTATTATGTTACCTTTCCTAAAAATTAGTTGAAAATGTTTAAAATCAATATACTTATACCATACATATAAATGCTTTTATAAAAAGATTCTAAAAACGAAATGAACAACAAAAATGAAAATATTTCATAATCTACTACTACTTTGCTCATTAAATAATTGCAATCTGTTTTCCACAAACTACCAATGTCTTATTTATCTTGTTAATTTATTTAATTTGATTCAAAATCACTTTAAAAATATTTGTGCATTTTGTTAACTGTTTTTCATGATTCCTGCCCAAAAATATTAATTCAAATTATTACATCTTTTTTGCCTTTATTTTGCGTGTCAGACCTAATTGTACTCCACCTGTATTTTCAAAAATACCTTCTTTTCCATATTTTTGCATCTTTGTGCATTTTTATTCATAACTTTATAAACATTGTTTAAACTGCCGACCTATGCAGTCGATACAGCGCTTGTCCCTCAGGTCAAGGTTGTCATTATCAGTTAACAATATTTTTCCGTTATCACTATTTCACCTTTTGTTCCACGATTATTCGTAATAATGCAGAATCCTTAAGTGTGAAACTTACGTTCCCTCATTTCATATTAAAAAAAATTTTAAGACTGACATTCCGCTATAAAGACTTTATTCTCATTTATATGTTCTATTGGAACATATTAAACAAAAGAAAATTAAAAAACAGGAATTAGTCGAACATGTTGTTCAAAAGAAAATTAAATATTATTGATCAAAAATCGATAACATTATTAAATAATAAAGTATCTGGCAGATATAACAAAAAAAAATTACTTACTCAAAATAATATATGCCTATATATATAAACAAAAATAACGTAAGTATTATAAGTAAAAGATTAGAAATAGAAAGAGAAAATTATTTATTAATTGGGTTGAAGTTATTGGAAAAAAAATGGTTCTACTGATAAAAATAAAAACTTACTAGCCATGATAATTATAATTTAGGACATTGTATGAAAGTATGAAAGAAAAAACTGAAATAAACTCATGAAAACAAATTACAACACATAATGAGCTCACCAAAAATTAACTATATAACTATCTTCTTTCTTCTTCCTAATTGGACCAACTCCATTTTTGATAACCATAAAACACTTATTCTTCTTCCAGTATATCCATAAAATGATTCCATAATAATATAAATTTAATAAATATTAATTGCTTAAATTCCATAATATCTTAATATTCCATCAATAGTACCTATCCATAAAACTAATTCCATAAACTTATCCATATTCCATTATTAGTAATTTTGTAGATGTATAATTAAATCTACCATATTATCAGCTACCATATTTCCATTATCCATATAAATTTCCCATTATAATTATGTGAAACTAAATCAATTTACCATGCTTTTTCATTCTTCTTCCATGCCACCTTCCATGAAATAAAATGGAAGTTATTTAATTTTTTCTCATTGCCCAAAAGGGCCCATCCATTTAATCGGTTCCAGTCCGCAGGATCGCCATGTAAAGGTTGACGGGTCGTTGTTATTAAACACTTAGTAAAAGTTACTTATATCTTTATTAAACAACTAAATAATTCTAAGTACAAATTAAGCTGATCTATCGGTATAGAACCGACCTCGTTGAAGTTTATTGAATTAATCTAATTATAAATATACAGGGTGTGGCGCGACAAGTTTTGATTAAAAGTAATGGCGGATACAGTTATGTTAAAAATCTGAAATTACGAAGCTGTAGGTTTTGGATGACGCTGAGTTCAAATATAATGTTGTCCTGAATGTGGCACTTCCGGTTATACCGGAAATAGACGTCAACTTTGTTATTTTAAATAGAACCTAATATTTTTTATTTCATTTTCGAATTCTACATGAAATTTTAGATAAAATTTGTGAACAATGTCCTATACCAAAAATGAAGTATTTTCGAGATATTTCGTTTTTTTTCAGAATTTTGAAAAAATCCTAGTCCACATTAAATAACGATATCTCCATTAATATCGAAGCTAGTAACGTAAAATTGTAACCAATAAACAACAAGGGCTTGCCCGTTAACTCCATATGTCCAACTCATTGATATTTCATACAGGATGTTTTAAACTTAGCCGCCAACATGCACAATTTAAATCATTTATAAGTTGCTTACTTTAAATAGAACACCCTGTATTTTATTACATTTGCCGATGTATTTTTTTAAGCCAATTCGTGTGGTATGGGTATTCCCTATACCTAAATCCAACCACTTTTGAGATATTTCATTATTTTAGTTAAAACATAACAACACTTAATGATTTCAACATTAGTAAAGGGTAGGCCATGATTTCCATGATTTAAGGTGATATTTTATTATTTTTTCATATTATTACTTCTGAAAAGTAACCAACAGCATGAAAGGATTATTAATTGTGGATATCATCAAAAACGTTGACAAGGTATTTTGTATTAATTTAATTAGATAACGTACAAAAAAAATAGCTAAATGTAATATTAAACAAATAAAGTTTTATAGTAAGTGTTCAAAATTAGCACCATCTACTTCTAAACATTTATGAATCCTTTTCATTAGGTTATGTCTTGTAATTCTGGAAATATGGTCGGGTGTTAAAGAATTAAAATCAAGTAAGACTCTCTGCATCATATCTTCCTTTGTCGTAACAGGAATGGAAAATACCTGATTTTTAATGTAACCCCAAATGCCAAAATCTAAAGGAGCCAAGTCAGGAGAGCGAGCTGGCCAACGAAACGGACCCTGATTGGCAATCCATCTATCATCAAACATGTCGTAAAGATGCTGAGCAACAGGCCCAAAGTTATGAGGAGGTGCTGAAACGTGAAGTTTCACAGTCGCCTTTGTTATTCTTCCGGTTGCTT
>CAJUYG010002098.1:0-40154 GCA_910591675.1 Galerucella calmariensis
CATCGAGTAGCCCCCTTGAAAAGTTAGGATAGGGAGATGTAAGCCGTTTTGCCAAATATTGAGCAGTTTTCACAAAACAATGACCTAAAGTTGAAAAATAGGTGATTTTTAACACCCTGTATCTCTGTAAATATTTAATTTAGACCCCAAGAATGTGGTTTCTACGAAATCAGCACTTCAAGGAGAATCGAAAATCACGAAAACATATAGGGTGTTCCATTAATAATTTTGAATGCGACGTCACGTGACCAAAAACAAATAACTCATTGGGTAACACAATAACAAAAAAAGATGAAGCATTTGCTCTAATTCATACCCCCAAAATTATAATTATCTACTACTGCCCAATTCTGATATATTACTTGTCTTAATCGTCGTGGGACACCCTGTATTTAATAACAAATGTTTGTACTTTCTTCGCAATTTACAATATCATCATTCTGCTTTCTTAAGAATAAGTATAAATGCCACAAGGAACATACAGAAGATATCATCATTCTGATGTGTCCTCTTCATTATCTTGAAAATCTTGCTCATCGTAGCTGTCGACGTCATTATCCTCGGAAGAATATATTCTAACTTGTTGTATATTGGTACAGCTAATACCGCTGCAATTTTTGCAATATCTTGAACATGAGATGCCAGATTTCTTACATTTGCAGCGACTGCTGCTACAGTTGGTTGTGCAGCCACAGGAAACCTATACAAATACAACCATAAAAAAATTTAATATAAAGCCAAATTAAGAGGAGGTAGTACCTTGCAATATAATATTATCGTGGAATAACATCAACATTTTTGAATTACGGTATTTTTTGCCAACGTAAAATCGTCCACATGTAAATTTTATTAAATTTTGTAAATTGATTTCTTTAAAAACTCGCAAAACATCGACTGGGTAGTTGCTCCTCTTTTTCCATGAAAAATGTCAATAAATGTAAACCCATTTTAGATGAAGACAAACCCATCCTTTGAAGGAATTCAGATTGAAACTTTTGTACAGCCATGCAAGTATATTGATAATATTTTTCAAGATATCCTACTAATTTTTAAACAGTGGTCCATTAACTTGTATAGCCGGACAAAAGTTCAAATTTGAATTTATTCAAATAAGGAACATATCTTATCTTAAATGCGACAAACTGTATTACTTATGCAAAAAAATTAGCTCACCACATTTAGAAGCTCATCCGGTGCTAAGTTTTGCTGTGTCATAACTGGTAATAAAAGAAGAGCTGTTCGTTGCCAACCCCAATCTTCTGGTCTCAACATCCTTCCAAGCCAGGTTTGCATTTGAAAATAAACACGTTTGACGTGCTCTTCTAACGCTGCTGCAGTTGGAGGTAGCGAACTTAATCGCATTACAGTGTTTTGTAGTGTCACTATACGTAACCATCTCCAATCCTTTTGCATTTAAATAGGAATAAGGTATCGCTTTGATACTGCTCTTTGTTCCAACTGCTTCAGATGTAGCAGAATTATATTTCTTCACTCTCTCAATACGACCTTCATATGATACGTTATCGTCAGGCGTGTAAATTGCAATACCACCCAGACAATGGAACGTGTCGTGGCCATCCAGAGTATTAACATTATGGTCTGTATTGTCAAACACGTGTTGAACGTGCACTCCTTCTTCAATTTTAATTTTTGGTGGATTTAAGACAATGGACGTTTCAAATTGCACCAAATGATAGTATGAAACACAGATGCCCATCCTATTTAAAAGATCAATCACTTGTTTTGAGCCTGTCTTTCTGTATATATAAGTACCAACAGCTAGCTGAAGCGTGGATATAAATGTCTGCCTACGAACAGATGATATTATAGCATGACCGATGGTGGAACGCCTCATTTTAAAGCTATCTTCATGTTCTTTTTGTTCGCCTTCTAATAATTTTTCCAAAAAAGTTGAAAGCGATTCAGGGATATCATTTTCCACATCATTGAGAAAGTTAATGCCTGATGGGTAGCTGTCGTTCGAATAATCATGGTTTTTAATATCTTTTTTCAACAATTCCGCTGCGACGTTTAAGACTGTCTGTTTCTCTGGTTCGAGAAGATCCTCCCCCCTATGATATTTCTTACACATATCCCCAAAATCATAATATTTGTAGCGAATAATTGTTGACTTCCCACGTTCCTGTTGAATGTAGATATCCGATCCATATTTTTCTCTTAATTTGTTATAGAGCAGAGTGTTGGACAAGCAATGATCTTCCATTTGTTTGGTTAATTCAGCTAAAATAAACTAAAATTTTTGACTTTGTTCAATATAGTCACAAACCTTTTGAAAGGCAGTACTGTTCAAAGTTGTTGCAGGTGATTTGGTACGTTCAGCTTGAACAATTTGGAGGAAGTGAATGTGATACCGTGCCCCTTCTTTTACTAGTGAAGTAATTTTACCTAATCTGAGAAACACGTCTTTTCCCAATTGATCAGTTCGGCGATTAGCTGCATTAATTACGCGATCTTTATAAGATTCCTTCTGTACTACCCTCATTAGATGTCGATTGCGACGAGAATCACAAATATTTCCGCAATAAAAGCATAAAGATTTAAAATCGAAAGAATCACAACCACTCGCAGAACTTGAGGGCCTCTCTGATGTAGGTAATTTGGGTTGATTTATTACCGTCTCCATTATAACTGTATTTAAAATAAAAAAGTGATAATGAATGTGTAATAAGCATTAAAAACATTTAAATATTTCGGTTTAACGACAAACAATATAAGTACATCGGACACCCTCTTTTAATAGTTGTAGACAAAAAGAAAGAAAAAAAATAAAATTCGAAATCTAATTTAACAGACGAGATGTTTGATGTATGTAGGTATATATTTAAAAAAAATTAATAGCTCCTATAAAAAAATAAACTCAATTTTTTTATCACCAAAAAACAACCAATCCAAACAGATTACTTTAAAATAACATATTATGAAGCCGCTCATCGGAAATTGTTTTTCTCAATACAGTTCTTTGATCAAAATTTTAATTTTTTATATTTATAAATGTCTGAAATATTTTCATTTTATTTTATAGTCCAAAACAAGTGTAATACTGTGTATAAGTTAAACAAAAAATATACTAATTTACGTATACCCTACAAATCATAATTAGTTTTATTGTTACTTACCAAAAAATTAACAAGATAATTGTCCTCAATTTTCACACTGTATACGTATACCTAACTATTGTACATTTATTCAAATGATTGCACTACGTTGATTTATGTAGGACTTGAATTTTAGTGTTTATTAAAAATAACAATTTTAATCAGACAACTTAATTTAACAATAACCACCACACAGTTAGGGAAAAATAGTTCAACTTATTCCGACGGACACTAATAAACAGACTGTATATCTACATCTTAAGTTTTTATTTATCTTCGACAACCCACAAACATAAACAAACATGCATCCCTCTCCTCATTGCATTACTATCTTCTACTCGACACAAGGGTCGTGAGAACAGGTTGATAATGCTAAAACCGAGTTATTATGTAAATTTATTTTGGTAAAATTAACTTCCCATAACATATTTGTCATAAATCACGAAATCTCACAATTTTTAGTGGCGCTGACAAGAAATATATTGGGAAACATTTGTGTTCATAATAAATAGTGTAAGTTTATGCTATGAACTCTTGAAAAATAAAACAAGGCATTATGTTTCTAAGATAATGAAAAAACAATAAATTATATTTAACATACAATCACATACAAACAAAAAACAAAGTCATCAACTTACCTTACATACGATTTATATCAATAATTTTCATTTATTAATAACTAGTGAAAATTCATAAATACAATTGAAAATGACGACGCTTATAATTTTCCAGGACAAAAAGTAAGCCTGGCATCATGGCAATCTGACCAACACGTGCGAATATGGAACAGAGGTAAATGCGCCATGGGTCAGTTTTAGGAAAGAGGAAGTATAAAAGTTTCAATTCACTTTAATGACTTTCCTGTTATTTAAGGAAAAAAATCGATTTAACGTTACAGAAGCAGAATTTTTTTCTCTACAACTTTTATCTAAAACTTTTTAACAGAATTGCTTCAATTCTCAATATATTGCGATTTTTAACATTTATTCACGACTTTCAACCCCTTCCCAGGGGTTAATCTCAAAAATTTGTTCAGAACTAAATTCCTGAGATAGAAATCTATAGTAATTCATACATCACATCGCCTCAGCAAAAATCGGTTCACTTTCGTTGTTTTTAATTGGACTAAAAATTCTGATGTAAATTATGGAGAAATTGCCAGATATTATAAGGTGTTAAACTTAAACTATGAAGGCTCGGTTCTGTCTCTAGACAATATAAATTTTTGTCCAATTTTTTGAAAAGTTACGATTTTATCAGAGAAACAAAAACTTTTGTATGTAACTAATGATTAAGCTTCATTGGATTCGCATTGTTCATAAACTGCGATTTGTCCAATAAAGTCCAAATCCAAGCTTAAGTACTCGTCAGATAAAGAGCCATTAATTAGAAAAGTGTGAAGACGTATCCACATTATGCCGCAATTTGCCAATGGCAATGCCAACGACTGTAAAAACGTTTACATATGTGTTGGCATTTTTTCAGTTTAATAGCACAACGTTAACTGACGAGGATTCACAGATCGCTTTAGCTGCGGATAATATTCCAAATAGGGCGTCTATTTTCTCCCTGTCCTCGTAATCTCTCAAACAACAGTATCACAGAACAGGACAGTCCCGGTATAGACCTATCAAATATATAACTTTCCCGTTCGTCCACTCCATTTGACGTTGACGTTGCACGTACCAACTGTCAGACATTCTGAATAATACTGAAGCCGCGTGAGGCCAGTGGTTGGCACGTCTCCACTTTCCGTTCAAATTGGATTCCTTTGAATGAGACCGACACTCCAGCGATTTTCATTGGCACACGGCTGGCTTAGTGACTCGAGCCAACTTTCGCGACTACATCGAATCGGCAAACACCATAGTGTGGACCTCAGAACATAAAGTAGTAAGGAAGGAGCGTGTGCTACATCTCCCATAATAAACAAAAGAGACAAATTCGGCCATTTTGGATAACCATTTTATGAGTTATTATTTGTTTGGTCGCTGTTTAAAAGTTGGTTTTTATGATATATTTTGCCGATTATTATTACTAAATCAGATGTTTTAGTTTATAATAGGAATTTCTAGGGTTAAGTTGGTTTTTCAGTTACGTTATATAATACTCTCAGTGATATAATAGATATTTACGTAATTAGTTATAAAAAGAGCGATATTGTTGTCGCTCTCTTCATAACGTGTTTACGTACAACGTTTTATCTAATTCCGCGCTTTCATAATATTTAATAAAATCTTCAATTACAATGATAATATTGGAGTGGAATCAAATGGTGTTAGAAGTATTGTTACTATGATGTATTCACCCAGAAAATTGACTTACTTTAAATAACTGTGTCCTTGACAATGTTGTTTTACATGTTTATAAATCTCAAAATACTATCGAATTAAAATAATGGGTTAATTGTCAGTTTAAATAATGAAATAATTGTCAGTTTTGACAGTACCTACCTAATTAATAAGTTATTCCTTGAAACTCATGTGGTATCTCTATGTTGAAACATAAACAGTTACGTAAAGTTTTTACATAACTACTTTTCATAACTGATATATGAAGGTTATGAAAAATATGACGTTACCTAACGTCAAGGAGTGACGTAAAGTGTCACATTTGATAGCGGAATTAGATAAATATAGTTTTTAAGACAATGGTCAGTTGTAGTGCTTGTGGACGTTCAAAGACTGCTAAAAACGACGCTTTGAAAATTACTTTTCATCGGTGAGTGCATATTATAATAATAATTATAATCTACAGTTGTGAATATTGGTCTTTATGTTAAAAATTTCAAAAAAAGTTGTTCCTAACCTAAATTTTCACTTGACATGATATGACATGACATGGGCGTATCATTTTGATTTTTTAGTTTATAAACAAATATATCAAATTTATTTTCAGCATATCATTATTATTTGAAAAGCTTCTAGCTTTTATATCATTTTATAATACACTTGTTACTCACAATATTTTCTATTTTACTAAATTTTGAGTAATTGAAAATATTTTTTCCATTTTATAGAAATAGTTTCATCCTAATTAAAATTGGGTACGGCGCCACTGATATATTCTATTCTGCAGCGGCCATTTTGGATAACCATCCCGGTTAACTGTCCTTGGCGTAAAGATCCTTCCTTACTACTTTATGTTCTAAGGTGTGGACGCACTTTAGGAATAAACAACATTGTGGAATTCTAAACAGTGTCAATTCTAGTAATTGATTGGTAGTTAATAGTATTAGTTGGATTGAAACGACTTGATTAGAAAAAGACTTTCGCAATAGAAATTGAGCACTATATATACTAAAATTCAACAGTGGTTATGGATATATATAAACACGATTTTATCTGACGGAGGGAAATTTATGGCTTTAATACCAACTCCTAAGACATAAACATGTCTAATTTTTTTTTGTAACTGAAAGCAGCCCCTGCAAGCTCCCATTCTGCTTAAATGCTCTACTTCCTGAACAGCAGTGATATGAAATAGCCGAAGAAACTGCGGTGAAAAATGGCTTGTTTATTTTCTCAGAGTTCTTATCTATTTCTATTCCCAACAGTAATTTTTGATAGCGATCTTTCAGTGTTTACGAAAATCACTCCCCGTTCACTTTGTTTGCTGAAAATTTGTTGGCAAAAAATTTTATCTCAAAATATATGGCATATAAGTTGGGAAATATATCACGAATTTTTGTATACGAGGGCGTCAATAAATACGTCAAACTAATCCAATCGGACAATTTATATACGCATACACAATTGCTTTCCTATGAATGTTAATTACTTAAATAATTAGAGTATTTAAATTGGGCGAAGATGAAATAATAGAGAACGTGAAAGCTATTTATACTTATTCATATAAATTGTACAGAGCATTTTAATAAAAGCTACCCACCCCACATAATTCTGTAACTTTTATATTTATATTTACACAGAATTAGTATTAGGTATGGAACCCCCTTAGTATCTCTTCAATGGTTCGATATTTTTAAATGAAATTGCTCACACTCTTCTAAGAAGATCCAAAAAATTCAAAAATGCTATCAAATTTAATGTACCATTTCCAGTTAAACCGGAAATACATATCAACTTTCCTATTTTAAATAAAACACCCTGTATATTTTCACATTTTTGAACGCCTTGCGAAACTTTGCATACAGTGAAACTTTCCATTTATATTTTTTATTGAATAATTGAGACTTTAATCAATACTCACCCCTTTTTGGATACTCTTTTCGAGACAAATGAGATTTATAAAGTAATCAATAAATGTAAAAATAACAAGTCTCCTGGAATATCTAACGAGTTTTTTAAAAATCTTCCAAATAACTGGATTATTTATTTAACATCCTTATTCAATTCAATATTCGATTCTGCTATTATTCCGAAATATTGGTCTAACATTCCATTAACTATGTTGCATAAGGGATGTTCGACAGATGATCCTGGAAACTACAGAGAATTAGCTCTGGTTAACTGTTGCGCTAAAATATTCACTTCCCTTATTCTAAACAGACTGTCACAATGGACAGATGAATGTAATATTCTGCCAGAGTGTCAAGCTGGCTTTCTTTCAGGCCGAGGCTGTCAAGATAATGTTTTTACCTTGAGCAGTGTCATAAATTTACATATAAGACATAAAAAACGGAAACTGTTTGCAATTTTCGTTGATTTCAGAAGAGCCTCCGACTTGGTGGATCATGCGGATTTGTGGAAGAAATTATTTCAACTGGGAATATCAACAAAAATTCTCCGTGAGATGAAAATTCTTTACCTGCATGCAACTGTGCAAATAAAGGGTTCTGATGGCTTAACTAAATCGTTTGAAGTAACTACCGGCGTTTTACAAGGAGAACCTCTAAGCCCCTTATTTTTTGCACTGTTTATAGCTGATTTTGAAACCTTTTTTTTACGACAAAGGCGCGCAGTGTATAAATATTGATGACCAAAATGATGTATTGTTACTAATGTACGCTGACGACCTTGTCATTTTGGCACACTCTGAGATTGATGTTGTGAAAAAGTTGAAAATTTTGGAAAAATATACCATTTCTAATAAATTAACTGTCAATTTACAGAAGACAAAAATTATGCAATTTTCTAGAGGAGGTTTCCGGAAACCTAACTGATTTGTATTTCAACAACCAATTGATTCCTACAACCAATATTCATATTTAGGTGTAGACTTCACTTCAACAGGTCTATTTAATGAAATGGCCCAATCAAGTGTCAACAAAGGTAAGCAGGCAATAGGTTCTCTTTTACCTATAATGGCTAAAACAAAAATTGATACTTGGCAACCTAGAATCAAATTGTTGGAGTCACTCGCCCTCAGTGTCATGTTTAATTGTATTTCTGTTTGGGGAGAGATGTATTCGAATATTTTAGAAAGAGTTCAGCTTTATTTCCTGAAAAGAGTTCTTTTAGTTCCTATCAATACTCTAGATGCTATAATCCGTTTAGAGACTGGAAGAGTCAAGTTTGCATTTAATATTTTTAAAATGTTGTTAAGATTCGCTTAACCTTTCCCATTTTTTAAAATACTTTCTTTATATAGAATTATATTGTACCTTGCTGTAACATTGTTTCAGAAGCAATAAAATTATTATTATTATTAATATTATTATTAGACTTTAATCAATAATTTATCGTCTTCATATTCTCACATGATTAAAATTTCGATAAGTTTTCCTTCACTTAGAACAGAACAGAGAAAACAATAGTAACAATTGACACAGAAAAATATTATTACTACACACCTTGTACTACAATAACAGGTCGATTACTCAATAATTAATTTATTTGACTATTAAAGGTTTGAGATTTCATCCATGACGATAAATTATTGATTAAAGCCTCAATTATTCAATAAAAAATATGATTGGAAAAATTCACTGTATGCAAAATTTCACAAGGAATTCAAAAATGTAAGAATATACAGGGATGACAAATTCCATTGAAAAATATTAAACCGTGAGGAGATACTTAAGGGGTTCCGTACTTTATACTAACTCTGTATATATTTATTTATATTTATACAACATCACTTCTTTTTTCAGCTTCATCAATATGTATCGTTTTTAACACGCTCATTGTTTTAAACGTTCTACTAGAGCCAATACATTAGCTGGCACCGTAGCACCAATTTGCATTATTTTTACTATTAATCTAAAGACTAAATATGTGATAATTTTATTTTGGAATATCCCGTGGGGTCGAAATTCCCACACAAACTACTGTAGTAGTGACAAATATAAACGCTACAAACCTCCAGTGCTACTTAGTTGCACATCTATTTTCATAGAATTAAATAAAAATAATAATAAATCCGCTAGGAAACAAACGCTTTAAAAATTAAAAACCGACCATAATTAGCTTTGTAAGTTCATGCGATAAGGTTGGTAACAGTGCATGAACTTTTCTTGAGAACGAGATCTGTCGGTAGATACATGCGATTAGTGTTGTATTAACATCGCTTATTCTATGTGAACTGCTGTTATCCACCGAACTAATTATAACTTCTATAACTCTATGAGAGAATCTGTTTTTCTCTCATGGGTAATAAAAAAACCAATATAATGCAGTTGTTTTTAATTACAAGATGTTTCTGAAGTATAAAAGTATAAAGTACCTAAGTAAGAACGGAGTAACCATATTATTGTAATCTGGACGTTTTGTTGGAAGAAACATTATAAGAATAGAGGTTTACTGTTAGATTGATTGTAACATATCCAATATAAGTTGTTCAGATAATATTGAAAACAGCTAGTTACATTTTTGTGAGAATTAATAGGATTGACATAATGTTACACAAAGCAGTATATAGTTGAAATAATACCCTTCTTGGTGTGCGTCATCGATTGTGACGTATATCCGGGTTTTCGGCATGTCGTTTATTTTATTTGCTATTTTGACATATAGCTAACCTTGAATTTGATCAATGAAATCATCAGGATCATATCCATCCAAATTCGAAAAGGCCATGAAACCAATAATTACCAGCATCTTTTTCTAACTGAAAATATTTCAGAACTTTCAGAATGCTGATGTTTTTTCTTGGCATATTTTTGTATTATTGAGATAAATATAACATAAGATTAATATTCACTTCAAATAAATAATAATTGACCGTAAGCAACAAAGTACACACCTGACAAGAACTGTCAGTGTGACAGTAGAAAAAGACGTAAGACACATTGCCGCTACGAAAGTAACGCCTTCATAGTATTTTGAGCTCCCGATAAATAGGTTGCGCTGGCGCGTAATGTAAACATCAACCAATCAAATTTTTGTAAGTCAAAGATTAGAGTTAACGTTTGTAAAACATTCAAACGGTGCATTTTTGTGATATTTTGATTATGATTAATCACAGACCTGCCTTTTTTTCCATTCCTTCCTACGTAATGTGATAGAAGGAGATTAACAATCGATGACGCACACCAAGAAGGGTATTATTTCAACCATGCTAGAACCATTATTGTTTTTGATCTACATGGATGACATTCGTGGGTGATTGTTTAAATAGGAGTTGATTATATTGTTACATGTTTCATTCATTAACGCCAATTCACATACTCATTCATATTTAGGTGTACTTTCTCCTGTAGTACGATACTTAGTACGATACTTATTATAACTTCTATAACTGGTTGCGCTAGGTTTTTTCTTGTCTCTATTTAGTGTACCGGGTGGTCCAATAAGCCGATCTCTCGGCTATATATCAGAAACTATTCATGTTATAACTTTAGAAAAAAAAATTCCTAAGGAAAAGTGGACAACAGAAATTGCTGGAAATTACTTTCAAGTTTCTGGGTTAATTGCTAGGGGGCGTAACCTGTAAAAAAAATTAAAAAACCAGTTTTTTGTGAAATATGCCCAATTATACCCAGTGTTGAATAAGTAACTAAAAAAGGCCTAAATTTCGCACAAATTTGTCCGAGTACTTTTTATTTTATTTTTCCAAATAAAGGGTGGGGGGAAGTGGGAAAGTGTTTGTGGATAAAAACCTATAACTTTGGTTTGAATCAACCGATTTTAACGAAATTGGTGTCAAAAGAAAGAGTGTAGATGAATTAATTACATCTACTATAAAACAATGGAATTTAGTTTCAATTGTCATAGGTAGAGGGTACTTTCGAATGAAGAAAAATAAAATTTGTTTATTCAAAAAATGTTTAATGGAAACACCTTATTATTGTAAATTATAATGGAACTGGATTAAATTCTCAACAAAACAGCGCAAACCGCATGTTGATAGCAATTGTCGAAGTCAAGATATAAATAAAAACTCATAAACATAAGTAAGTATTATAGTATTGACTCACTCTGTATTATAACTTGAAATTAAATATGTAAAAGGAAGATCATACATGAATTTCGATCATTTAGACTTGTCCAATGTCCAATGTCCAATTAAATGCTGCTTCAATCTCAGGTTACTGCAATTGTTAAAGCTGCTAGAACAACCGCATATCGAGTCAAAAATTTTGTGGGCAGACGAGGCTACGCTTAATAGTGCGGGTGGTGTTAATCCGCATAATAAGCAATATTGGTCTGAAGAAAATCCGCTCTGGGTAGAGGAAATGCAGCTTCAGGGTAGATGGAGTCCTAATGTTTGGTGTGGTTTAGTTGACGGAAAGATCGCAGGTTCATATTTCTTGGAACTTCAAATGGTGATACATATTTGGATTTTCTGGATAATTGGTTGTCTGTTTTATTGAAAGATATTTCCTTACAAACATGAGGTATTATATTACAGCATGACGGGTGTCCTGCGCGCTTTTCCAGACGAGTTAGAGATTATTTGAATGTGAGCTATCCAAATGGATGAATTGGAAGGGTAAGTTTATTTCCAGGGCCTGCTAGATCTCCAGACTTAACATGTCTGGACTTTTATCTGTGGGGAAGATTGAAGGATTTAGCGTACCAAACTCATCAACCACGCAAGACGACATGCAACAGCGCATTAGAAACGCTATAAATAGTATATCAACAGCTGAAATTTAAGCAACAGATACCTATGTCAAAGCGTGCTAGATAACATATTTATGTGGAATTCGATGAAAAACAGTTTGAACATTTAATTGCACATCAAGTTTTAATGACCAAGATATCTGTATGATCTTTCTTTCCCATATTTAATTTTAAGTTATAATATAGGGTGTCAATACTATAAATACTCACTTATGTTTATGCGTTTTAATTTATATCTCGAGTTCGACAAAAGCTATCAACATGCGGTTTGCGCCGTTTTGTTGAGAATTCAATCCAGTTCCATTATAATTTACAATATAAAAGTGTTTCCATTAAACATTTTTTTAGAAAACAAATTTTAATTTTTTTCATTAGAAAGTACCCTCTACCTATGACAATTAAAACTAAATTCCATTGTTTCATCGTAGATGTAATTAATTCATCTACACTCTTTCTATTGCCACTAATTTCGTTGAAATCGGTTGATTCAAACCAAAGTTATAGGTATTTATCCACAAACACTTTCCCCTTCCCCCCACCCTTTATTTGGAAAAATAGAATAAAAAGTACTTGAACAAAATTGTGCGAAATTTGGGCCTTTTTCAGTTTATTTATTTAACACTGGGTATAATTAGGCATATTTCTCAAAAAACTGGTTTTTAAATTTCTCGTTACAGGTTACGCCCCCTAGCGGTTAACCTAGAAACTTGAAAGTAATTTCCAATAATTTCTGTGGTCCACTTTTCCTAAGGAATTTTTTTTCCTAAAGTTATAACATGAATAGTTTCTGATATATAGCCGAGAGATCGGCTTATTGGACCACCCGGTACATACCCCTGCACTTGGTGTGGACATTATTAGTAATTGTATACTTGCTAAACCATTAGCTTTACAAAGTTGTATACATTTATGCAAGTCTAGATTGTTTTCTTTTAACAGTAGATGGTATAAAAAAGATTAACAATTCTTCCACAGGTATTAATAGATATGTGGAATTCAATAAGTTAAAACTTAATGTTGAGAAAACAATGGATATAATAATCACAGCATCTTGTAAACATCAACAAATAGATGTTGATGGAATTTATATCAATATTGATGGAAAAATAATTGGATTCGTGACCGAATTTGGATATTTATGGTTTATGTAATGTCCAAATATTGAGAAAACAATGTGTCTAATAATCACAACATCTTTAAACATCAACAAATAGATGTTGATGAAGTTAATATCAATATTGATGAAAAAATAATTGAATTGGTGACCGAATAAATGATTAGGGTTTATGTTAGATCCACAGTTACTGTTTGATATATACAGTTTAAAATATACAGAAAAAAGTATTGAAGAAGTTGTATTTTTTCTCAATTGTATTCCAATATCTTAGCCTGAATTGGCGCATCAAAGTAGTATATAAAACAATAATAAAATTATCCAACCACACTTTGATTATTGCCCAACATTGATGTATATTTTGGACATTAACAAGATGACATCTTCACAAAGGGACATAGTATCCGCAGCAAAGGTAAACCAAATCACACACATCTTTACAAAAACTTCAAAGTCGGGCAATGAGAATTGTATTGCGTTGTAACAGAGACAGACCAATAACATTGATGTTACAAACTTTAGAATTATTTTCCATAAAGAAAAGACTGATATATTTGGCAATGATTTATATCTATGAAAAGGTAGATACATCTTATTTGAATTAGTTATCAACCTTCACCCGTCAAGATCATCATTATAATACCAGGACTAAAAACAATTAACTTATATCTGAAAAATCGAAGGTAAGGTCTTAATATTAAACAATTGAACTTTGAGGGTTTAATGGATTATAATATGCTGCCAGATCATCTAAAGTCTGGACAAACTTAATGAACTAGGCAAAAACAATAAAGGTGGACTCCAGGGCTCGCTGGAATGGAAGGAAATAAAATAGCAGATGGACACTCTTTTGGAGACCGGAACCCTTTTGCGGTATATGCTCCAATGTAGTATTGAAAGAAATAAGCTAAGCTAAAAAAAAATCTAACCATTAGAAAGAAGAAGTAGGGCTTAGACAATCAAAAATTCTACTGGGTGACTACAGCCCGTTAAGATCCAATGAATGTACAAGTCAAAGTAAAACTGCACTTTCAACAAAGATCCTAACAGAACATTGGCGCCTAAATGGACACCTGAAAATGCTCAAAATAGTAAGGAAAGAACAATGTAGATTCTGTCGCATGGGAGAAAAATCCTCCATCCACATACTTCTGAATTGCACAGCAATTCAGAATCCTATGGCACAGCACTTTGGAGATAATTGGATAGAAGAGAGAGATTCACCTATAGCCTGCAGATATCCCAAAACTCCTCCGGGAAATAGAACTAGAATAGGTACTGAGAATTTACTTGGGAACTAAGTAGAAGAAAGGTGGCACAATAGATCTTTTTGGTCATAGTGAATGTCACTCCAATAATACAAACATGTAAAGTCTTGTAAAACATTACAACAGTTTGAAATAGAATTGCAGAACTATTTATTTCCTAATTGAATTTGATTAAATCTACTAATGTTCATTTTTGTTTTTCAAGATCTTTGTAGAGACTGATATGTTGAGTGAAAATGTTTTTGATTTCTGTTTGTGCAGTTTTTATTCCTCTTTAAATTCATTTGTTGTTTTCATCACCTGTCATTATTTTAGAAAATTATAAAAAATACCGAGACACGTCAACTTTCAAATTGAGTTGTGCGTTATGTAAACATAAATGTAAATGTACAGGTTGATTCACGCAAGTATGCCATAGTCCGTGTTGTTTTTTTCAATGAAACACCATGTATATTTGCATATTTTTGAAATCCTCTTAATGAACCGATTCCAACTAACTAAATAATGTATGGTCAATTATGAATTGTAGAGGGTGAAATTTTTATTTTTACAGTTATTAAGCACATAAATGAAATACCTGATGTATTTGATTTTAATACATTGAAATAAATGCTCAAAATGTTCTCCACCTAGTTGTTGGTAATAGCACAGTCTCCTATTGAACTCCTTCTTAACTTTGTTTAAATTTTGAGGTGAAATATTTCGTATTTCTGTAGATATACTGTCTTTGAGGTCGACAATGCTAGTTGATTGTGTTGCATATACTTTGTTCTTGAGATAACCCCACAGAAAAAAATCTAACGGCGTAAGGTCTGGCGATCTAGCTGGCCACTCAATTGTACCTCTTCGTCCAATCCATTTATTGGGGAAGATTTAATCTAAATAAGTTTTTACCATTAAAGCATAATGGGGTGTTGCACCGTCTTGCTGGAACCAAACATTTTCATTCGGTAAGATAGGATTTATTGCATTGGGATATAAGTTTGCCAACGCAGGAATAACTTTATTTCTAAGCATATTTGAATATTTTTCAGCTGTCAAATTTCCATCTATGAATATAGGACCAATAATATGGTCGCCTATGATACCGGCCCTTTTGAGGGTACTGAGTATGTGTCTCACGCATCCAATTAGGATTCTCTGCTGACCAATTTCTACAGCTCTGTCGGTTTACCTCTCCAGTCAATGTGAATGTTGATTCGTCAGAAAAAAGAATGGTACCAAGAGCTATCTCATTTCTGTTCAGAATCAATCTTTTGCGGAAATCCATTCTACGATCTGAATCGTCTTCTGTTATCTCCTGCACAAAAGTTAATTTGTAGGGATGAAGTTTTTCTTTATGAAGATATCTTAGAACAGTTTTATGACTAACATTATTTTCACGGGCAATTTGACGTGTACCTACTTGAAGTTGGATTCTCTTCGACACTTAACAAAATATCCACTTTCACATCATCTTCAACGAAGTGTGGTTTTCTTTTCAATGGTTTGACATGTCCAAGTTCTCTGAATTGTGCATGAATTTTAGACACATAATTTCGGAAATATTAGGTAATTCGGGATACCTGTGATTAAATAAGTTAGCCACTTCAACTTGACTTCTGCAGTTATCCCCGTACCCGATCATCATTGAAATTTCAATTCGGTGAGTCTCGGTCAAATATTTCATTGTTATGTCGACAAGAAAAGAGTGTTTGACAAAGATTTTACTTTTTCAGTATAAACTGTCAACAACTGACAGAATAGAAAACAATCCACATTATTTACCGATTTTGTCCAATTATTGGCATTTTTAGGCAATTTTTAGGTATTTATGATAAAATTCATGGGCGTAGCAGGTTTTGGTCAATATACAAATACGTCTAATAATTAGTTAGTTTAGATTTTTGATAAATCCATATTTAGCTAATTTAAAAAAGTACCAATATTTCAAGTGTAATAAATTATTAATTTTAAAATTTCATCCTGTATAATTCATAATTGACCATACATTATTCAGTTTGTTGGAATCGGTTCATTAAGAGGATTTCAAAAATATGCAAATATACAGGGTGTTTCATTGAAAAAAACAACACCGACTATGGCATACTTGCGTGAATCACCCTGTACATTTAAATTTATGTTCACATAACGCACAACTCAATTCAAAAGTTGACGTGTCTCGGCATTTTTTATAATTTCCTAAAATAATGACATAAAGAATTTTATTCCATAAGTGGTTTCAACACTGTATATAATTTTATTGCATTATTTTTAAAAAACTAAAAACTAAAAGTATTTAATAAATGTGGAGATAAAAAATAATAAGAGATATTTTAACTTTAAAATAGCTTTTATACCTTCTGATGGCATATCTCCCCCTATAATCGGAAATATAAATAAATATTAACATAACATTTGAATTGACAATTTGAAAGTATTCAGGATTGATATTAGCATGTTGGTAATCTTGGTACTTCGAATGACTGAATCAGACAAATAGGTCCAAAAGTGACAGTTGATTGTGTAACCAAACTTAAACGTTATTGTTCAAAATGTCGTTTCAGTATTCGGTCGGAATCCAATGTCACTAGAGGGTGACGTTTAACAAGAACTTTTCCAATCAATCCGAACTGCCAGATATTTTCGTTATTGATGGAACGTCTGATTTAAACTCTCTCCCCCTTTTGGAATAAACGGGAAGTATTCAAGAAAGTTTTAGGTAAACATAGAAAAGTTGCGACTAAACGAATCTTTAATTTCCCATCAAGGTACAGTTCTGCGGGTTATTTTCATGTGGATATTTATAAATTTGTTTTTTATTGATTTATCGACGCCATAGAAAGCCTTTGATCGAATGTTTTAATGTTTCGATATTGCATTCTGCAAGTCTGTTAGTACTATGAATTTCTGGAAAATGAATGGTTCAGTTCATCTAAAAATAAAATAGTGCATAATATTTTCAAATTGTTCATGGCTCTTGCTGGTATAGATAATGTTGGATAATATTTCATCTCCATTGGATTAAAATATTCAGCCCAACGTTCAAACTACATCACAGCACACAGGCTATGTATATTATTCAGAGGCAGTCCCCTAGTTTCCGTTCAACAGACGGCGTTCCGTTGAAAATACCTACACAACCAAACCGAATATATCGGTCATTGTCTCGGATAGATCTCAGACCACATTGCTGATTGTTCTAGCGGAAATTCAGCAAGTTTAAAGCGCCATTATGGCTGGAAGTCTTTTATTTCAGTTGAATTGTTACATCGAGTATTTTATTGTTAACTTCAGTTATTTCAACTGAAAAAGTTATCAAAATTAATGTTCACAAATATTTAGGAATATGCTTTTGATGTAATGATTAATAAAATTCGGTACACAAAAAGAAACACAACAAAAATGAACATAATATCACTCGAACGCTTCGAAAATCACAATAGGGTACAAGCGGTGGGAATTGACGCTTTATCAGGTCTCCTAAAACCTTGCATGCCTATTTTTCCAAAAAAATATAAACATTAGCTTTAAAACGACTCATAAAATTCAAAAGTCCGCCAAAACGCGCTTTACGTCATAAAGATGGCTGCCCCATGGAGTGACGTCATTTGTTTACGTTCTTATTCGTGTATCACGAACCGAGTTCTTGTGACCTAATTTGTTTCTGAAAGCTTAAAAAATGGATGAAGCCGAAAAAAAAGCTTTGTGTTCCAAGTATTGCATTGTTCCAGTGTGTAAATCAACGTCTATTGAAACTCCAGACAAAATATTCGTTACTTTACCTGGTGGTGCAAGCAAAAATACACTAAAGAGAAGGGCATTATGGTTGCAAGCTATGCGTCGAAACAAAGACGATATTTCGACACTACTACTTTTGTTTGTGAAGACCATTTTAATGTAAGTACCTACTTCTATGCTGGTAATTTTTATTCTTGAATAGTTTGAGGTTATGTACCTATATGTCTAAGAATCAACCATAAAAACATCATTTTCTTACGACCACACATCGAAATATGGTTGGTAAATATTATATAAATAATACATAGTTTAAATCGTACTTACGATAATGCTTTAACTACTCTCATTTCCTCTGCATTAAAGCAGCTGTTTGAATTCATAAATTCAAGCAGCATAAATGAGTCTACTTTGGGCAAGGTATCAGTTTGTGCTTTTACGAAACCTTCGCTAGCCATATCTTTACTCACAAAATATGAAAGAATCGTCACTGAACACTGAACTGGTAAATAATAGTATATTCTTCAACGAGTGCAGAGTGATGGCTATTATTTACGCGGATGAAGTTTCCAAAACGAGGGAGCGCAGCGAGTGAGTTTTGGAATCATCCAAGTGAATAATAGCCATTCTACACAAGTAAAAGACTATACTTTCTCCACGACTTAAAAGAAAAAACTTCCAGTCAGGATCGAACCCCGATCGTCCGCGCCATAGTCAACCACCACTAGGCTATAGAGCATATTTATCAAAATGTAAAGAGTAAATAATATATATACGTAGCTCATATTTTTAATTGGAACCCTTACATTTATAAATGAAGTTAATTCCGGGAGGCGTACATAATATTCACTATCGCTACCGTTGTCCATTTTTTTCTTATAATACGTAAAATTATGATATTATAATTATTTTGACGTTTCAAACGACGCGCTGTCAGAAGCGATTTGCGTTCTTAGGTATTTGACGTTTTAAAGAGACGATTTGATTTATTCATTTCAATTCATTCTAGCGTGAATTCTGATAAGAATAAAATGTGATTGGCTAACGAGAGTGAATTCTTTTTATTATTCACTGGTGTGAAGAATTTATATCATTGAGCAGCTAAATATGTAAAAATAATTTGTGCGTTATTATTTAGTCGTGGAGAAAATATTTTGTTCTGGAAGTTTTAAAATATCCTCGGAAATATCGAATATTTATGTCCACTCTCCACTTTACGTTGACTTTAAGAAATAAAAAAAAAAGCACACACAAACACGTAATGGTCTCAAACAAACATATAAATGATATTTGTCCACGACCACCTAATAATAAGTCAATATTTTACCTCCTAACTAAAGGTATATGGTACCCATATATCAACTGTCGTGAATTATGGTTCATAATACACTGTAGTGTATTATGGTTCATAATTCACGACTGGAGATGGTGGTACAATATGAAATAAACTATTAAATCTGTGTATTTTGTTCAGGAAATTTGTTTCTGACATATTTCGTATCTATAAAATATTGTAATTTTTAGTATTGATACTTTTCATAACGATATTTTCTAATATTAAGTATTTTAAAACAATATATTTATAACGGTACGTTGTATTGATACTTTCTACAGTATCGCCCATCTCTATATATGTCAAATTATTTGAAGTAGCTGCCACAACATTTTGAGGTTAGTAATATGCCAAATCGCTACTGACTTTTATTTATTAATAAATAAATTAAGTGTCGTGGACAAAGTATAGTATTCTACTCGCAATTTATGGCCATAATTCACTTGGGTGACTTGCGCCCCTCGCCTGCGGCTCGTGACGCAAACGTCACCCATCGTGAATTATGGCTATCATAAATTGCTCGTTTAATAATATACTATTTTACGTCTATGGAGCAATTAATAGTTGATTAAAATACAATATAAACACACAAATACACATAACCTAATGCAATACCGGCCATATTGACATAAGTGAACACAAGAGATATGACATCACACGTATCATCGGTAGTGTTCGGAAATCCTCGTGTTGTGGTCGGAAAGTGCATTGAAATATGAATTATATTTTGAAATTTGGGAGTAATTTCCAATGGAAACTGGTTTATTGCCTATTATTAGTAATCTTTGATATCATATTTACTATTATAAATTAATATCCAGGCAAAATATGAAATATGCGTGTACTCTATTACAATAATAAGTGAAAGCCCACCACATTTCCATCCAAAACCTATGGAATGCCAAATCAAGATATCTCATGACTTATGATCCTTCACTAAGAGTAGCAAATCCATCCTCAAAACAGATTGTTATACATCATGGAGGCAAGGTTGAACGGAGACGAGTAGTCAAGTATTTAGGTCTGACTCTAGAGTATGTAGGTCTGAAATTTGATTATTTCCTTCACATCCAGTATTTCCAACTGGTATTACGCGAGCAGGATAATGTAGACGTCTCTTTCTAATACCTACATGTACTATTTTTTAGTGCAACTCTGGTCCTGCGCTTGATTAATCTTTTAAGTTATCCGTAGCTCAATATCTGTCTGATAAGTAGCTAGTGCTTTTTAAAACTATTAGCATTTTCATAATTCTTGATGGGGAAACTTTTAATACCTAGTCAAACCGCTTAACTTTTTAATTGGCATAAAGTAATCCACAATTTAAGAGGAAAGCAGAGGCGTAAGAATAAAGGACAGAGGAGTTATTAGAGATAAATAATGAAATCTTCCTGATTACATTTGAAAATTGAATTATTTAGTAAGTTTATTAGAAAATAAAGTGATTTAAATTTTGTTGCACTATATTGGTTGACACTTGAAGTCCTGTCCTGGCAGCATATGCGAAAGCAGAAATCAATTCGTGTGGTGGAAAAAAGGAAAATTTATCGGTAAATATCAAGTGTTGAATCATAAAAGTAAGTGTAGTCAACTATTAAATCAACCAGAAGTGAATTCTTGTAAGTACACTATTGGAAATTGTAACTAAGTTAGTAAATAATTAAAATAACAATCAAAATATCAACACATAAACACAACAAGTAAAGCGATATTAGTAAAAAATTCAGCTAATAACCGGCCCACAGATATCGAATTTAAAATAGTACAGAGTCGGAGTAAGAATAAATAGAAAAGTGTTAGTTTGGCAGGAGGGTTCAAACCGCGGCGTTTTGGTTGGGGGTGGATTGAGTAGCTTGCCGACTGGGCGCTAGCGGGACCCGGGTACCTGTCATACTGCACTAATCGAAGTTCAAAATGAGTGATATGGGGGAGATAAAAGTAATGTTTGAATTTTTGAAAGATAAAATGACATCTATTGAAAATAAACTGGAAAATAATATGAAAGAAATGATAAATCTAAAAAAAGAGAACCAGCTTTTGCGACAGCAAATGGAAAAACAGGAAAATAGGATCGAATCAATGGAACGAGAAATCAAAAAAAATAATATGATAATACAAGGAATTGAGGATATGGAAGAAGACAAAGCCGAAGATGTAAGAACAAGAGTTGAGATGAAACTAAGGGAAGCCAACATAAACCTAAATTTAAAGACCGAAGCGAGTGAGGTACGGAAACTAGGAACTTTTAAGGTGAATAAAAAAAGACCAATCCTTATAAAATTTATACAGTTTGAACAAAAGATGGAGATAATTAAAAAGGCGAAGAATTTAAGAGGCACAAATATATGGTTAACTGATGATTACACAAAGAAAGTCCAAGAAGACAGAAAAAAATTGATACATCAACTGAAGCTAGCAAGGTCAGATGGAAGAAGGGCGTTTCTTAAATACGACAAATTAATTGTGGATGGAGAGGTGTATGACAGACACAGTTTTGAACAAGAGGATGAAGGGGAGGAAGAAGCAGGAAAAAGAGGTAAGCGAACATTAAATGATAGATCACCAGAAACAGGAACCGAAGGAGAACAAGCAAAGAAATTGTCTAGAACGAGGCAAAAAAACTACTAGAAGAAGGAAGGGAAGTAAACGGAAACGAAGACAGCAATGAACAGGAAAAAAGAAATGGAAACCAAAGTAGGCCTAACATTAGTGATAATAATAGATATAGACTTAGTTATAGTATTAGTAAAAGTAATATTATAAGTGGGATTGATAGGGAAAATGTTTATAATATTAGAGACGAGAGTAAAGATAACGGAAATATGATAGCTAATAAAAATAGAAATAAATTTAAAAATGAGGAAAATAATAAAAATACCAATGGATTTAGAACTAAAAAAAAAACAAAATAAAGGAATTGAAATTATGCACGTGGAACGTCAGAACCATGTTAATACCGGGTAAAATGATGGAAATTGGGGACGAATTAAAAAAATACAAAATAGACATAGCGGCTTTACAGGAGGTAAGATGGGAAGGGCAAGGAGTGGTAGAAACAAATGATTTCAGTTTTTATTATTCAGGGAATAAAAACCGAGGACAATACGGGGTAGGCTTCATAATAAGGGGTAATTTACGAGATCTTATATTAGAATTCAGACCAATAAGTGAACGACTAGCATACCTGAAAATCAATCAAAGCCAATGAATATTTCGATTATAAATGCATACGCACCAACTGAAAGTGCAGATAAGGAGGAGAAAGATAATATGTATCAAAAAAATTGAAGAAGAAATAGAAAAAATACCAAAAGAAGACACAACATTTTTAATTGGCGACTTCAACGCACAAATAGGAAAAGAGGATTACTTGGGAAAAGTGGCAGGAACATACACGATTCATGAGAAAACAAACAATAACGGACAACGCCTATGTAATCTGGCAGCGAGGATGAATATGATAATAAGTAGCACTAAATTTTCCCACCCAAGAAAACACAAGATAACATGGACGTCGCCGGATAATAAATATAGTACACAAATAGATCACGTACTTATTAATAGAAGAAGGCAGTCGTCGATCAAAGATGTACGAACATACAGAGGGGCAAATGCCGACTCGGACCATTACATGGTAGCGACAACAATTAAACAGAAAACAAAAAATATAAACGCCACAAAAATAAACCGAACCAAATGGAACCTTGAAAAACTTGGCAATGAAAACATAAGAAACGAATACGAGAAGCATGTGAAAAATATGTTAATGGAATGTGAAGAAACGGAGAATGTGGAATTAGAATGGTATAATATCAAAAAATGTTCACTGATCTCAGCGGAAAATCAATTGGGAAGAGAAAAAAACGGGAAAAAACAAGCAATGGTATGATGAAAAGTGTCGAGAAATTGTTAAAGCTAAAGGAAATGCTAGAATAAAATGGATAAGTACAAACAACTCAGAAGATAAAGAGGAATATGAGAGATTAAGGAAAAACTGCAACAAATTGATAAGAAAAGCTAAAAGAGAATGGATGGATGACAAAATAAGAAAAATAGAAAATGAAAAAACCAACAAAAATACCAAAGCCTATTATAAGAAAATAAATGAACTAAATAAAACATATAAAGGTAAAATTAAAGGTATAAGAAATAAAAACGACGAGGTGATACAAGAAGAAACTCAGTATAAGCAAATCTGGAAAGAATACTTCGAGGAGCTACTAACTGAAGAAGTTCCAGATAATACAATAGAGGAAGAAAGTGAAGAGGCAAAAGAAGAAAAGGTAACACAGGAACCAACAAAAAATGAAATAATAGAAGTTATTAAAAGAAGCAAGAATGGGAAAGCACCGGGCAAAGACGAAATAAACATGGAATTGATTAAGTATGGAGGAGAGGAGCTGCACGAAAGATTATACCGGCTAATAAAGAAAATATGGAGAGAAGAGAGAATGCCCGAAGAATGGGAAGTCGGACAAATAGTCACAATACACAAAAAAGGGAATCAGCAGGAGTGCAAAAACTATAGGGGTATAACTCTTTTAAATGTAGCATACAAAATAATGTCAGCAATAATTCAAAGTCGCTTAGCTGGAAAAGCAAAAGCCATAATAGGTCAATACCAATACGGTTTCACACAAGGAAAGTCTACAATTGACGCTATCCATACTATCAAGCAGATAATGGAAAAGACCCATGAATACAAAATGGAAATAGAAATGCTATTTATAGATTTCCAACAAGCATTTGATTCAGTAAGACGAAGTGAACTGATGAGAGGACTGAAGGAACAGGGGATAGAAAATAAGTTGAGAAGATTAATTGCAATGACTATGAAGGAGTCAAAAGTGAAGATACTTACAGGTAAAGGAGAAACGGAGGGCTTTGTATCTAATAGAGGCGTAAGACAGGGTGACGGACTATCAACAACACTATTTAATTTGGCTCTGGAGCATGTTCTTAAAAATGTGAACAAGGGAAATTTAAGAACGAGCGGGGGCCAGATAGTCGCATATGCAGATGACATAGTGATAGTAACGAAAAGAAGAAATATCATGAAACAAATGCTACTAGAATTAACAAAAGAAGGGGAAAAAATGGGACTAAAAATTAATAGAAACAAAACAAAAATAATGAGAATTGGTAAGCAGTGTGAAAACAAAATGATAAAAATAGGGGAATATGAATTTGAGGAAGTGGAAAAATTCAAATATCTTGGAGTCACGATCAGCAGTAAGGGGGAACGAAGATCAGAGATAGACGAAAAAATAATGGCTGCCAATAGGGTATACTATGCCAATAAGAAACTACTGAAAAGCAATCTATTGACAAGATACACTAAATTTAACATTCACAACACAATAATAAGACCTGTGATAATGTATGGAGCAGAAACGATAACAATGACAAAAAGAGATGAAGAGGAGTTGAGGATATTAGAACAAAAAATAATGAGAACAATTCTAGGGCCAATAAAAACCGACGACAATGAATACAGACAACGTATGAATCATGAAATACTGAGAGAAATGAACGGAGAAGATATAGTAAACAGAATAAAGAGACAAAGAATAAAATGGCTCGGACATGTATGGAGACAAGGTGATCGAGCAGTCGCTTGCTCAATGCTACAGTGGGAGCCAGGTGGTAAGAGAAGGCAAGGAAGACCCAGATCTAAGTGGCTGAAGGAGGTGGAGGAGGATTTGAGAAGGATAGGAATCGTCAGATGGAAAGAAAAAACGAGGGATAGGAGACTATGGAAAAAAATAGGCGAGAAAATAATGAAATGAAGGGGATTGATCCACCCCAGAAAGCGGATCTAGAAAGCATTTATGCGGCGCAACCCCACAAGGGGTGTCTAGCCATTTTATATATATATATATATATTAGAAAATAAAGTGATTTAAATTTTGTTGCACTATATTGGTTGACACTGGTATATGATAATAGCGTAGCCAAACCATTTACCATTATTTGTTTGACCAATTTTATCAAACAAACTGATGAGCAGTCTCATACGAAGAAAACACTGGTTAGGATAATATATGTTTGAAGAAAAGGTTGAGATTATTTGTTAATGGATCCTTCCAAAAATACTTTACATATTTATAACTTACATTTATGGCGAAAATTGGACTAAAAACGGGTGAGCACACCGTTATTCGTTTCCTTGCTAAAAGTTACGTTTTGAGTTTAAATGTTAAGGAAGATATTATCAAATACTTTAATGAACAATAATCTATTGTTTGTTTCCCAACCATTAATTTATTTGTTTATGAAATTCATACAAATTGAAATTTCCAAAAAACCGTGATAATTGTCAAACTAGAAACCTGGGATTCCTATCACTTTGGAATATATTTTCCAAGTTTTTGAAAAAGATATTCCAGTCCAAGATCCCAGAGCGATGAAATATAACTTATTTTCAAATAGATGAAATGTTCTCAGTAGCATCTCGTGTGCTTCGAATACCTGTGTGTTTGTGGAGCTAGCCTAAGAGCACCTGGGCAGGTATTAGGTGAGAATGGTAACTAAAAATAAGAGTTGCTTCACCTCAATTTGTATGTCTGATTTTCATATATGTTTTGTAGAATAATATTCTAGAGTAGTATCATAAGTGTTACACACTTTCCATGGACCAAACCTTTTGTCAAACGCTTTAAAGCTCCACAAAAAATAAATGGACATAATTTATTTTTACATAGGTACCTGACTTTCGAATATGTTATCAAGGCAACTATTACTAAGTTATATTCCGTTAGTCAGACCAATTGTAATGACCGAACAGCCCCTAAACATAAAAATTATCAGCCGGGAGTATAAGTGATATATGATAGTGAATTACTACTTTTTCCTGCTGGTTTGTAACTTTCGAAGGACCATATTATCTTTCAAATGAATATTTAGTATTTTTATATTTCCAATAATTAGGTACACGATCACAACACAAACTGAATCTCTTCCACAATTGATTGAAACATTTATTCTGATGGTGAACAATTATAGAGCGTTTTCTGCTTCACCAGTGCAAGAGCGCACTGAGTGCAACATGTGACGTCATGCACTTTTGCGGGTTATCCGAGGAATTTACAGTTTGACAAATTAAGCAGAAAACGAAAAACGAAAGCTCTATTCAGTGCACTTTTACCAGAGATATCTGATGGCTACATTTCGCTCACAATAACCCTAACCTCTACAAAAGCAATGAAAAGAAATTATCTCAGTTCCTAATCCAAGAATAATAGAATATAAAATAATAAAATAACAATTTTTAATTAAAATTAGAATTAAGGATGGAAACCAAAAATATTATTTTTTACTTGTTCCACATAACTCTCAATTCGTGGTTTATTTTCGACAGTTTTTTGGTCAAAAATTGTGTTTCATTATCAGTAACAGATGAAGAGGATTCTAGAAACTCTTCACAAAAGGTAAGTTAACATCAGCCATTTTTGCACTGGAACTGATGCACCGACTCCCGGAGCCAGTGTCGATAAAGTTGACCCAGGTGCGCACTGAGAGCAAAGTAGACGTAAGAAGAAAACGCCAACACTCAAAAAGTTCGCACTAAAAAAGTAACCGGAAAACGATACACCCGAAAGGTGCAGCACTAGTGCGCACCAGTGCAACAAGCAGAAAACGCTATTAGTTAACTTAATTCTACAAATTACAGCTTGAACATGGCTTGAACAACGTGTACATTAAAAACTAACCTCTCTTTTTTTACATAAATAAAAAACCGTAGAAGCACACCGACAGGGTTGGGAGCTTGAACGCTTGGCGACTCGTAGTGACCAAAATTACAACTATTGTTTTTACTCGCCAAGTGATATACGAGGAGCGTCAATAAATTAACTATTTCTAGAAAATGAAACAATATACATGAAGCCTTCGCGAATAAACATAAATGTCTAGCCATATTTTTTGACATAAATGAAGCCTTCGATACTGCTTGCAGATACAATATACTGAACACATTAAAACATTGGGATATAGATAGCAACATGCTATCATTTATAAAAAACTTCCTCTACAGAAGAACGTTCAGAGTTAGGGTGAATGGTATAACATCAAATGGAGAAATACATCAAAACGGTACTCCTCAGGGATCGGTGATTAGCCCTACCCTGTTTCTAGTAGCAATCAATGGCATCTCCAAAAATATAGTCAAACCAATAAAAATCAGAGCTTTTGCTGATGACTCAGTTATATATATTAAGGGCCGAAACATCGAAACAATACAGAAACTAATGCAAAATCAACTCATACATTTTGAACTCTGGTCGAGAGTCAGGCTTCCGCTTTTCTCCCTCAAAAACAAAATGCCTACTTTTTTCTAAAACTTCTCTCAACCAAACCCCTCATCTCAGTCTTGACGACCAACAACTACAATTTGTCAATCATACAAAATTCTTAGGCATGGTTTTTGATAGCAAGCTAAACTGGAATAAACACATAAGAACTCTAGTACTCTCCTGTCAAAATGGCATAAATATTCTAAAAGTGCTTGCAAACAGAAGTTGGGGATCAGACCAGAAGACTTTACATCTTTTGTACAAAAACCTTATAAGAACGAAAATAGATTATGGGTCTATTGTGTATGCCTCCAGCAAAAATTACATAGTAAAGAACATGGACACCATTCACAATCATGCTCTAAGAATTATATCAGGTGCGTTCCGAACTTCACCAATTGAAAGCTTGCATGCTGAATTAGGCGAGCATCACTATCATTTAGAAGACAGATGCAAACTTTAACATATCCTACTTCTATCCTACGAAAAGTCGAACATCCAACCTACGAAAATGTACATATACTAATAAATATCCCAACCTATTTCGGAAACAAAAAAGATCAGACCCTCCTTTCTATGAGGGGGTACGGAAATACTCCTCGAACTTCCACATTGAAAATCCTCCAACATTCAGAAATAGTGCCATATCACCACCATGGCTACTTAATTATCCTTGCATAGATAAATCCCTGATGATTCACAAAAAAAATTAAACTCCTGCTTGCATCATAAAACAAGCTTTCCACACCCAACTGAATCAGTATCAAGAATACTACCAAATGTATTCTGATGCCTCGAAAACTTCAAATGGCGTCGGAGCTGCAGTTATTACCCCTGACACAAAATTAACTTTTAAACTTTCACCCCTCAGCACTGTATACACAGAAGAAATGTACGCACTACTTCAAGCTGTAACACATGCCAAAAGTTTAAGCTACTCCAAATTCCTAATAATCACAGATTCCCTCAGTTCACTTGAATTCATCAAAAAATGTATGATACTCATCCTATTTCTCTGTCCATAAAATCAATACTAGATGATCTCCACACAACCGACAAAGGGGTACAATTTATGTGGATCCCATCCCACATCGAAATCCTGGGAAACGAAGAGGCAGGCCAGCAAGCAAAAGAGGCCACCGGAAGTGAAAGTGCAATAACAGTGCAAGAAATAACGGTAAATTACCTAAAAATCCACGTCAAGAAAAAAGTGCTTAGTGCGTGGCAGAGTCAGTGGCGAGAATCCAAAGCGAAATTGAGCGAAATAAAAACCGACGTGAAACCGTGGAATATGATACCTACAAGACGCCCCCACCAAGTTTTACTAACAAGACAGGTCACACCAGATTAACCCATCAACACCTATTCGAAAAAACGGAATCACCCAAATGTGATCTGTGCAGATGGGACATAACAGTGAAACATTTTCTAATTGACTGCCTTAAGTCCAAACTACAGAGACAAAACAATAATCTACCTCAGAACCTTGAAATTTTTTTAGGAAATGACTCCAAAGTAAACTCTCTAGTTAAGTACTTGAACGAAATAGAATTAATTCACAAACTGTAAGCGTACCTAGTCGCTAATAACCCACATGGTTGATGCGACCAACTTGGAATAAAAAAAAAATTAATCATTATTCCGCACTTTCCACGAATAGTTCTTCAATTTTTTCAAAAAGTTTCGAGATGTCATTCCCAACCGAGCTATTATTTTTTTTGATGACAGTTATTTGTACAAATAATACTTGTAACTAGACTATATTCACTGTTTTCAAATAAATTCCCTTTTCAATGATTGAAACTATTATTATATAACTACTTCGTTTTGTTACAGGATATAAATGAGGAGCCTTTGAAAACTCATTCACATGATGGTTAGTCCTGGTAAAGGTAAGTCTTAATTCTTAATTCACTTTGTACTGTAATAGTAAGTAGAAACCCTAACTCTATTTTATATTTACAAGGGACTGGATATGTGGTCACAGTTTCACTTCCAGCAGTCAAAAGTCTGTCTTAAAATCTGAAGGTTGTGTAGGTTTTGGAGTATAACCATTTATAGGGATACATGAGATATATTATTTATCATACGTTGTTAGAGGAACCAATTTTTCAAAGCATTTCGAACCCAGTGGTTTCCTTTTGAACAATTTAAGTTATTTGGCAGTCAAACCAGGAAAATGGGATCTCATATTTTGAGATTACTGTTGTAATATAATTTTTATCCCTTTTATTGTATAATTTCAAAAGACTGCAATACAAATATGATATTCATCGAAATAGCTTATTTTCTGTTATGTGTATACGGAAGCTTCAAAAATATATTTGGAAAATATGAAAAGCTGCTTACATTTCAAATAATATAAAAAGGAAAGTTTGAAATAACTTAATTATTCTCTGATAGTCCGAAAAATTTTGGACACAAAAATTTTTAATCAATCCGATGTTTTGTAAATATAATAAAGATGACAAAATCAAGGTGATAATATTAGTGAGTAGAGAAGATACGTTTTTGAAAAAGTAAGCGTTTCCAAATTTTGGGAATCCTATATGGTGGACGACGCGCAAATCGACAGTTTTTGATTAAGTATAATCTCAATTTGTTCCACAATTTTAGAAAATGGGAGGTGAAAACTTTTCAAATAAAACCCATAATAATTATTGTACTATGTGACCTATTTTACTTTAAAGTGATACCAATTTATATTGTTTGTAGATATAGTTTGTCTCAAAGTATATCGTCTTCCTTTTGCCAGCAATCGTGAAATTGATGGACCATTGCAATTAATCATATGGTCAATAGCTGGTGTAGAAGAGATCGCCAGTGGCGGACTACTTAAAATTATTTTCATAAGGATCAAATTCTCAATTATCTAACTTTTTGTAATTTTATCATACATCCTCTGTTTTTTATGTAATATGTGAAGATCATTCCTCTAAATTCTTTTTCCTCCTGAAGAGAAATCATTAAATACTATTAAGTTACGTGAACTATAACCAAGCCTTGTCAATCGACTATTGTTTGGTATCGTTTCAGGTGAAATTATTTCAAGAAAGTCGTAAATTGTTATATTTAGACTATTGCCGTCAAAAGCGAATGCGATATACTTTGAGACAAACTATAGGTACATGTTTCAACTACTTTGAAGATATAAAAGTATAATAAGGTGGCACACAGAACACACTATAAATAAATTCATTTGATCCTATTTTCTGATATTCCCACTTGTGAATGCCATACTAGCATTGAGTAAAGCCAACGAACATTAAAAGAGGAGGGTCACTCTCCGTCGGAACTTTTATGTCCAGCTTACACAAGCACGCCGACGATTTTGACAAATTCCTGGAGCCGTGCACGTGCTCGTTCTTATACGAGGTTCATGCAAACCGCTAGCGATTAAAACGAATAAACGTTCACTTACCAGAGTGATTTAAAATCATCTAGCAATAATTGTTATTGTAGCCTACTCCGCTTAGTGGGAATTAAGATAAAAAAGGAAATATCGTCAGGATATTTGATTGGTGAATCTAAACATAATTATAAAAAGAACTGGTAACAAAAAGGAAAGGAAAAATGAAAGTTACTTTAAAAAGTAATAATATAGTAAGCTACATATGAGACTAGTAGGTATAAAAATTAACAATAAAGTGTCTGCAAATGCCAACTTAAATAGGTATTCTTATATAAAATGTATACAGGCCATTACAGATTGTTTCAAATCCGAGGCCAACAAAGAGTACCAACTTACCTAACAGTAAAATACGGGTACTGGGAAAAATAGCAGAGAGCAGAGGTAATAGTAATTTTCCAGCCATTTATAAAGTGCATAGTATTGTTTATACATTTTTCCACGTATGTTGCCTTATTTCCATCATTATGTTTGCAGAACCAAACACAAAACACTAAGTACCTAAATGTTCATTTTATTTCTAAAGGAAAATTCGCTCACTCAAAAAGACAACTGGTATATTTCTTTACATATCCCTACGACGGACAACCTGTTTATGAATATCGCGCGTAGGAGACTTACGGTGCTCTATACACAGTAGCATCCGATATTCGAGCGAGAAAGGCATAACGAGGGGAGGAGCTTAGAGTGATCCTTCTTGTCTTGTTAATGTTCGTTGGTAAAACAGATTGATCACGAGGTTACATAATGCAGCGTGACTAGAAGTCCGCTGACGAACTATAAATTTAAGATTAGAATTAGAAGTTTATACCAAATATACAGAAATCCGCCGAAAATGCTATAACTTGTGCAAGCGCGGCGGAACATTAGCTTCAGCAGCAAACAGCTGACATTTAATACCTAAACTCCGCCTAACGGCGTACTTAAGTTTATTTTTTCATGAATTCCGCCCGATTCTCGAGTTCCATTTGCTCTAAGACTTAAACAATCGCAAGAAACTTGATGTATGTGCCTTCATTCCTCCCCCTCAAATAAAATAATATAATACTAAACCAAATCTCGGACGGAATTCTTAAGAAAATAAACTTTAACTTGACTTTGAACGGAATTTGATGAAGAAACATGAGCTGTCCCCCGTTGGGTGAATAACTTCGCCGCGCTTGCCTAAATAATTACATTTTCAGCGGTTTTTTAGATGTCATACAAACTTCCGACACAAGTATAATTCGCCCCGCGAAAATCTAGCCACACTGTACATTAAAAGTGTATCTGGCTTTCAGTTTTTCTAAGGAATGTTTTTAGTTTAAACACAAAATTGATGTAATCCATACTTCGTGGACACACTGTATCAAAAAATGTGGTGAATTTATTTTTGACATTAAAATTTGTCAAATCCAAGCCTAGAAGTTCTCCTACATAAACCTCTATTAACAAATCTTTCTTACATAGCTATTTTCTACCTTTAGATAGTTTCCTTTGTTCGCAGAAAGGCTATTAACTATTTGTCTAGCTCGGGAGCCTGCAGTAGCTGGGACAACCCAAGTAGCAATTTAAATTCTATAGGGTTTGTATAAACAGCTACAAGATGTATCTTATAGGATACTAAAATTCTTATAACGGTCTACAAAACAATTAAATGATCCTTATACAACTAAAAAGGGCCCATTTTTATACAACTGGTTGGTTGTATAACAGTTCTATTAAAAGTTCATACAACTCTTATATGACTGTTTTATAATCATTTATACAGCTACTATAAAATGATTTAATAGTGTGTCATGTAGTCACATCTATAAAATGGGATTGAAGCGGCACTATGAAGGTCTCACAAAATGGTTGTATAATGCAATATATTTTATATATACGATAACTATTTTATAACGAAAAATATTTAGGCACTATAAAACTAAAAAGTGTTTTATAATGCAACGCAATTGAATGCTATAAGTACAATATTTATTATTCAACATTATACAGCTTCAATGAGACAAGCTTAAGTAACTATTTCATAATGTTGTAGCTGTAAGTTATATAGTATATTATAGAACTCTTATACGATAGGTAGAAAAGTCTTATAAAATGATATTTTTGATATTGTATAAACTTGCTTATACGGTATTATATCATTCTAAAAGAAATGATCGTATAATGCGTTATAGCATATATTGTAAAAGTCACTATAGGATCATTTAATACAACAATTTTCTTTAAAAAACAAAATTATCGCAACAAAATGCTTAATAAAAGCAAACAGTCCTTGAAACAACGCTATTCGACTGTTATACAACAATTCAGTCCTCTTAGAATTCCATTTTGCTAGTTGGGAAGATAGTTCAGTTTTTCTTCTAACTCCATATTTATATCAGAATATTCATCAACTCCTCTATACTTGCTCCAGAAACCGAGCCAAAACATTTTATGTCAACTCCAAACAATCTGAATTCAAAGTTACACCTTACAATTGTTGGTTATTAGTAGCATTCGTAATTCATTTTCTGTTGAAAACCAAATAGTATTCTCACAAACTAACCTTTAACAACGTGGGTAGTCGTTACTATTTAAGAAATCCACCCATTCAAATATTTCAGACCCGCTTCATCAAAGTCTTTTGATTCGTTGATAATGTCTAACTTCCTCACATTCAACTGAAGCTTTTCTTGTTATAAAGTAGACACTAGAGTTTCCATGAAATTTTTAATAAGCTCCGCGCTTTACCTTGAATGGTCGTCAATTAAGGCATTACGTGTTTTAATTTTGTTAATTTTTTTACACTACTCAGGAATATTCTAGTGCGCTTCTTTAGGTGAGTTTACGTTAGTTCAAAGGAGTAATTATTATAATTAAAAGTGTAGACGTAAAAAAGTTCGTAATCGGATTTTGTAGTAAGGTGGGTGCTCTGCTGAAAATATATTATTACTGTATCCATTACTATAACTAGTAGGCCAAGCAATTGATGGTTTTAAACAGGGTAAATAAATTTATAGGTTGCCTGGTAACTTGAAGTAACGTTAAATCTGGTGTATGTTACTAAGGAAACGTTTGAAGTTGAAACACGAGCGAAATAAAATTAACGGTACGGCATCGCAGAAAAAACGAACAAATAAAAACCCATTTTCATATACGCTGCATCCAGAAAGTGACGCACAAATTATTAGAGTCCCAATTGTATATTTGAATTTACTATTTTTTAAAATAGTCTATTATACAGGATGAATCTTTGAGTGGTAACGTCACAAGTTGATTCAAATTTAAGAACATGCCTTAGGCCAAGAGCAGGGTAATTTTTGTGAAAAAAGTACGGGAACAGGTATTTTTTTTATATATTTTGGGGTGTCCCCTGAATGTAAGTCCAAATTGGCGTAATGAGGAGGGCTTTACTTCAGCCGCCATCTTGAAAAACACGTTTTATCAAATATCTCGCGAACCGCGCATCGTACGACAAAATTTTTGGATATTATTATTGTAGATAGTAATATTTCCCATCTTTTTTATTTGAAACTTTTTTTTGTATAACACATAGGTTTTTAATTATAGCGCTCCAAACTTTTTTCAATATGATGGTTTTTTTTTGGTTAATGGTCAATGATAAATTGAAAATGGTGGTAACTGAATTGTAGAGCATAAAATTTCATCGGAAACTTTTTCCCGTAGGATTTATAGTTTAGGAGCTGCAGCTTGGTAAAACTTGCTCCTCGTACATTATCAGTGGCAATATTGCTCGTTGTATACTAAAACCATTTCATAACGCATAAAATAGCATGAAGTGTTCAAAAAATTGTCAATACAGCTGTGTACCGAATCAATTGAAATTATAAATAATGTGGAGAACAACTAATAATTCATCGATCTTTATTGTTGCTTAAAACAGTATCATCATATAAAAGATTGGCAATGTAGCAAAAAAATAGTGCATCACGCTACATCGTAAGAATTGTTATTGTTATTCTTGATATTATTATTATTACTTATTAACGTAATGCTTGTATAATGCTATTCCATATTGTACAGTACCTATTATTTTATATTGTTTATTATAATATATTGAAATATTAAAAATGATTTCTTTTTGAATAGAAGAATATGAAGGTTGGTATTCCATTTGAATTTTCTATTTTTTTAAATTAAACGAGAATCTGATTTTTTCGAAAAATCGCTAACCCGTTTCAATTGTTGCAAATTTTGTAAAATACTGTGTATATTCGTCTGCACTTTATTTTCTCTGTCTAAATTTGTTGTCAAATCACTAAAAGAAAAAGAATTTAACTAAGTTTACTTCAAAAAAGCGGACTCAGACATTTGTATTAATGTAAAAAGTGACATTATTTCACGGGGCGAGTCTTATTTTTTTCGATGTTGACGGAAGACACTCGTCACCTTGTGCCTTGTGAATCTGTCTCTTCTGTCTCCGCCATATCCGAAGGAGACGAATGGAAGATTGTGTCTTCATTGATTTCGTTTCCGATGGCATGTAATATGTCTGGCACGTTGTCGCATGTTTAGCCACTGCAATTGGAGCAAATAATAGAACACTTCAGACCAGCTTTTCGGCATCCGCAGGCAGCTCCGCAATTTTTGGTGCATTTGCATGATATTATTTGCAACAAACTCGACGGTGCGGGAGCCATAGCAGTTCGAATTGGTTCAATACACAAACAGATTTGACGTTGGACGTACCGGTCACAGGGCTGCAAGCATGCGCAGTAACTACATGTCCCCCGCATGTTGAGGTGCGCAGGCGTCTATGCAGCCTTTAACCTTCTATTCGATGTGACTGAATGTGAAGAGATTAGCCCAGTGTTTAGCATACTGAGCTAACAAGAAGTCCTAGATTCGAAACTCGTTTTGGACCTGGGTTTTTCCCCTTTCTCAAAAAATATTTATATCTGCTTATAAATCAAATAAGTAACTAGAGAAAACTAGACGCAACATAATATATTGGAAAGGACAGAATTATAACTCACAATTCGAAAAATATATATGATTTCCTTCATATCTGGTCACATGCTGCGCATGCTTGCAGCCCTGTAACCGGTACGTTTAACGCTAAGTCACAAATAGGCCTGGGAACGACCCTAGCGCATGATGAATATACAGCATTATATTCTCGTTATAATCTCATTTACATTCACATTTACGTAATAGCTCCTAAACTTTTCAATTAAATTTATAGAAAATATTATATATACAATTCAGCTACCACCATTTTTAATTTATCATTGATAATTAAGCAACAACTCATTAGTTTTTTGTCTAGTTATTCTGTCTAATTAATTTTTCTCCATTTTCCGCCCGCTCATAGAAAAAATGTCGTTCCTAACACATTCATGAACTACTCCTCATTCGATCTATCACTCCAGTATACGAACACAGTATTTATTAAAAATATATTTCTTGTAATCTTAATTTATTATTTTGCAGCAGACTGTAATAAAGTTGCATTGTTACACCAAAAAGTACTTACCAAGTAAAATTAGTTTTTGAAAGCAATATACCTTACTTGACTATAAAGTGGATTACTAAGTTTCGTCCTTTCGGAATATTAATATCGCAAAATTAATTAATATTCAGAGGAAAAGTGAAACAGAATTGAAGTTGCAGTTGGTTCATTATTTTGATTATAATAACTTTCGGTAAGTGCTTCCAATTTTTGAAATACCTCAACATTGTGATTTCGATTTGAAACAGTTGATTTTCTCACGGTTCACTTGAGTTTCAATTACAATTATTTTGAAAAATATACAAAAAGCACGTCTCTGGAATCCCTTAAGAAAAAGTACCCAAGAATCAGAATATTGTAATTATTACTATTATTACTGTTTTCAAATTATGAGTATACAAACAACGCCATTTTCAATAGAGCATACAATGTTCAGATCCTTTTGCAAGCCGACAGATTGCTTGGATAACAAGTAAGTAACATAACCTCCACTTTCAATGTTTAATAACTCAATAACCATTTGAGTTGTATATTTTTCATACTGTCCGCGCAAGTGTCAGCAATAAATTGGCGCAATCGGATCCACGGTATGTACCTATGTCACAAAATCTACATTCTTCTTCCTCAACTATTTTGAGCTTCCCTAGGTGCCCATTCACGCGACAATGTCCAGTTGGGATTCCTGTTGAAACTCTTAGAGCAGCTTTTCTTTGACTCATGCATTCATAGTTTCTCAACTGGATGTAGTCACCCAGAAGAATCTTCGATTGTCTAGGCATAACTAGATCTTTTCAATGATCAGATCTTGTCTTTTTTTGGCTTTGCCTATTTCTTCCAATGTTACATTGGAGCTGGTACCGCAAAAGGATTCCGGGTCCCAAAAGTGTTTCAGTCTCCTTCTTTGCTGGTTCATCTTATTTCCTTTGATCGAGTGTGTCCTGGAATCCACACTAAGGTGGCTATATTGTTCTCGGCTAGTTTATTGAGTTCACCTAGTCATTCCCACACTGTTTTGGAACTGATTATACAAAAGATCAGTGCTTTAATGGCTGCTTGACTAACCGACATTATGATAATCCTTTGCCTTCTGTATCCTTTATCGATAATCTTTTGCCTTCTGTATCCTTTATCAATATGTATTGAACTGGGCGCAGTTCTTTGTGGCGTTAGTTTCACTTGAAGGATACTTGGGTATTTCCCAAGATTTGGTTCCTGGCCCGTACACTCCTATCCCAATTCTTTCTATTGCTTTTGAGCCGTCTGGTAATGGTATTTGGACGCCATTCTCCGCATTAACAGTGTGACATTGCACAAAATGGAAAACAAACAAAAATTTTGAAATTTATCAATATTATATTCACATTCACACCAACTGGAATGTACTCCCCGTTGTGGAGGTAGATACCTCTTGGTCTTTTGCTGTGAGTAAGAGAGCTGGTCGGAAGGGGTGGAAATGGGTCACACAACCTTGATGAGCCCGTCCCACCCGGGATGTTCCTCTCTAAGCGAGGTACATCTCCGGGGAGGACTTCCACCACATAGTTCGCGTTTCGGCGTACAGCTCGTCCCTAGCTAAAAGGGCTAGCAGCTGGGGGCGAGCCGTCTTCTCTTTGGCCGTGTAACCTCGGTGGTTTTTTCTTCGGCGGTCTTCCGTTGTGTCTGTGTCTTCTGTTGTGTGTGTTTGCGCTGCCTCTACAAGGTGCGTCCTCAGCCGGCGATTTCGGCTGAAAACACCCTTATAGAGTGTGTCTTCTTTTCTTCCGATCTCTTACAAGCGACTTTAAGCCATTAGCTGGGCTGATAGCTTTGTCACCTGTTCGAGGATCTGTTGTTTTGTTGCCGTCGTCGTTGTTGTTTTCTTGTTAGCTGCGGCTTGGGCGTAGCTGACTCCCGTCTTCTTCACCGCTGTTGCGGTTGTTCTTGTCTTCTGATTGTTTGGCGCTTTTGGGCATCCTTTGTAGTTTGCCGGGTGTTCTCCCTGGCAGTTTGCGCAGGTGGCCGGCTTGGTCTTCGGTCGTGGGCAGTCGTTGGATCGGTGTGGTCCTCCGCACTTCACGCATTTCATGTTTACGTTACACGTCGTCTGTCCGTGGTGGAAGCCTTGGCAGTTGTAGCACTGCGTCGGCCCCTTTCCTCTTCTTTGTTCTTCTCACCTGATCCTCAAGTTCTTGATGTGTTGGATTTTCCGGATTTTTTCTTTTTCTTCAGGCTCCAGCTCCACCAGGTAGATGGGTAGCGGTCTTCTCTCTCCGAATCTGGAATGAAGTTGGGTGTTACTGGTATTTTATATGCTTTAACGTTTTGTACTGATCTAGAATAATCAAATTTAATTAAGACTTTATGATTAATCAGAATGGTTGATCCGTGTCCAGAATGCTCCCAATTATTTAAGAATGTTCTTTGTATGATCAACTTAGAGACCCCAAAAGGATTCGGACAGAATGGTTGGTCATCATCCAGAATGCTTCTAAACGTTCTAGAATGTTTTAAAAAATTTTGGAATGAACAAGAATGATAAGATTCAATTCAAAGACCAGGAAAAACCAAAAAAAAATATTCCATTTTAAAAAGCTATTTTCTTATAATTAACTAATAATAATTAGTAAATTGTATTTTTGTACTTCATTTACATCGTATTTTTAATGGTAAATAGATCTCTACATATCCGAGATGGGAATTTGTGAGATCTAAGTAAAACAAATTGTGTCTATGAACTCCTACTGCCATTAAACATACGGGCAACGCCGAGTCTAGCTGCTAGTTTTTATATTGGTTCAAGATTTGAATTGACACAAGATCTTCTTTGAGTTGTAAATTAAATATCGCTTATAAAAACAACTACCTTTAACGGCATTGTGGAGTAACGATTTATATTCATTATTTTCACAGCATTTCCACAGGCACTGATTAATGGTAAAATTATGCAGTTTTTCTCAGCAGAATATGCCGTCGACTGCTCTCTTTTTCTTTCAGTTTTATCTATCGATATTCCAATAAAAAACTGATTATTAAATAGGAATTCCATGCAGTCGCAAAAAATATTGAAATATTTTGTTAAATTTCATATTCAACAGATCTTTTTTAAGTAAACAGATGGGGAAGTGATATTGGGATCAAGATTCTCTTTTCACATTGATTCCAGAATTAATAGAGGTACCTATGTACGGTAGACTGCTTGAAAAAATCTATTTTTCTACTACCGTGTGTAAAGTACGTACTTTAGAAACATTTTCGAGTGCGTAAAACTTTATTTTACGCACTAGTGCGTAAAGAGTTTTACTTCCAATATGTATGTAGTTATAGATATCTAGTCTTATAAAAATATAGGTACCTATAATAAACGGATATTAAATCTAAGTTTTTTTCATAAATTGGAGATAGAAACCTATAGAATTCGGTAAAGTAACCTAATAATTATTGTTAAATAATTATTGAGTACTGGAAATAATACGGTAAATAGGTATAAGTTGGCGGTGAGTGACTGACATTTCTTTGTG
>CAJUYG010002099.1:0-40139 GCA_910591675.1 Galerucella calmariensis
AAGATGGAGCGCTAATCATTTCTACGGAAATGTAAAGGCTAATATATTATCACCAATTAGTTTTTGGAGAGTTTGGGTCGTTTTAGGTTTTTCTTCATCTGATTTTAATAGAAATCCGATTTTGGTTTTCAGTATCACATCATTTGATTTGGGGTTTTCTATTCCCCAGATATCCGCCAATTTTGTTCTTGTAAGAGTCTCATTGGCTTTTATGTAGTACAAGTGTTTGTAGTTTCTACTTGTGATTTCTCTCATTTTGGCTGAGTTATTTTGGTGGAATATTTGGGTAGATGGTCCTTGTTTGTTTTGAGTTGTATTAATTGTAGTTTGATTGTTTTCTTGAACTTTTTGTGAAGACAGGTTTTTTGTTTGGTTTTTTATCAGTTAACAGATGTTGCTTTTGTGCCTTAGTGTGGGAGCTTGTTCCAATTATTTTGTTTATTTCTTCTTGTGATAATAGTGGTATATCTGAGGGTTTTCTTTTGATGTGTGGGTTTTCCCTTCTGTCTTTGTTTTTTCTTTTGATTCTCACTTTTGACCTGAGTCATCTATCTCCATCTCAGAGTAGCTTCCTTCTGATTCTGATGTTTGGTATGTTGAATTATCGCCTTGACTGTTCATCGCGACACTCTAGGTGTTCACTCATCAACTACTAGTACTAGACTGAAATAATTCATAATATGTTACCAAAATATATGTCCAACAAAATTAGTTTTGTTAGAGATATACATACTCACAACACTAGAACATCTAGTAACATATACAGTGTGTCGCATTTAAGATGAAGACACTCCCATATTTTCGTTGTTTGAAGAATTACAGATTCGGATTTTTGAAGAGTCATACAGTTTGATGGGCCACATTTCTTGAAATAGTCAACTGAAATCTGAACTTTAAACTCAACCTACTACGATTTCACAAACAGGACCGCTTCTCGATATTTTGCTTCGCGTTAGAGATATCGAAAAATATTATCAAGAAAAGTTGTTCAGAATATTATGTTAACCCCACATACCAAATTTTATCACAAAATTCGAATTTTTAATATTCTCATTTTTTACTAATTATTATTTATTTTGATAATTATTGTGCCGTGGAAATTAAAATCTTGACACGGTGTCATGTATTTAAATATTTTAGTAAAGTAAACAGCACTTTCAAATGAATTTTGATCAAATTAAACAATATCTTGTAATAATAAATGTGGGCGGGCAAAAAAATTGAAAAATGAAAAATACGAATTTTTTGATGAATTTCGGTATGTGGGGTTGAAATGATATTCTGAACAACTTTTTCGAATATATTTTTTCGATATTTTTTAGGCGAAGCAAAATATCGAAAAGTGACCCCGTTTGCGAAATCGTAGTAGGCTAAGATTAAAGTTCAGATTTCAATTGATTAACTCAAAAGATGTGGCCCATCAACATGTATGACTCTGCAAAAATTCAAATCTGTAATCTTTCAAAGAACGAAAATATGGGGGTGTCTTAATCTTAAATGCGACACACTGTATATACCAACTACAAGAACTAGTTCAACACAAAATTCTCTATTTTACAAAGGTTTATTGTTGTATGCCAATTTCTATAAAATCGTGTATCACCCTTGACACTTTCATAAGAGAAGCTTTTTAATTATGTAAAAATGAATTATTTGTAATTATATTATATTCAATTATTTGACATGTAATCAGAACATAGTGTATAATTATTTAATATGTCATTTTTTTGAAAATATTGCGTTTGCAATAGCATTATTGCTAAATAAACTATCTATCTATCTGTTGATCTCTTTTTTGGCATGACCTATTTCTTCCAATATTACATTTGTTTGGTGCAAAAGGATTCTGGTTCCCAAACATTTTTGCTGGTTCATTTTCTTCTATTCAAATGTGCCCTGGAAACTGTAGTAGGGTGCCTAGTTGATAAGGACAACTCATATTATGAGATAAACTTTATTGTTAGTTAGTTAGTTAAAGTCATGGTAAAATTTAACTTAGGTAACAGCCATAATAGTGCCACACAATGATCTTACTGAAGTGTTGTCAATCTGAATCTCAAGAGGAATACAAATGTAATGGGTTTGATACATTTTAAATATCAATATATCTCTTGTACAAAATGGATACTAGGTAAATTGGTCAAGTTTTCATAGAATTGGGAAATGATATTTTGTGGTGTGACTACACAGTAAACTGGAGTTCTCTTTAAATCATACAATCTTTGGTAAAATACAGATAACTTTTTTAAAAACTGCTAAGTCTGTCAAAAAATTACCCAGAGTACATTGTATGCTTGGATGTTCTGATCATTTGTAAAAGGTTGTTTTCAAACATACTTTGGTAGACCAAGGGTAAAAATAATTCAAACTATAAAAAATGTCACTTGCTCATTTAGCATCTGATAACAATTCAAAGTAAGTATAATTGGGCGACACAAGAAGAGTAGTGGTTTATTTATGTGCAATGAGTTTTTGGGGAGTTTATTCAACTACAAGTGTAAGCAGTTTAGATAATTATTTTACACAAATTTCAAAAACTGCTGTTTCTAGTTACTCACACTTACTAGTTGGGAAAAACAATTATTTGCAAATATCTCCACACATCTAGGTATATAACCAGAAAAATTGGGCAGCTTAGAGCTTGTAGCAGAAAATTTTCCAAAATTGTCTTTCAAGGGATATTTTTATATTACTAACAGCACCGAACATTGCTGTAACATGGAATCCCAGGAGTCATATAGGTACTTTTTGAATTTTTAGAGAACTTTTCATTTAAGGTCCTCTAATAAAAAAAGTTTTTTTTGAAAATGTTCATAATATATAATGATCTGGAATAATCTTAATAATAAACAAAATAAATTGGAGTGGCTCACAATATTATTCGTTTATTGCTACCTTTGCACAAGGTAAATGAAGATGTACACTTGAATTTCTTAATTTAACATTTCCTTTAATTTACAAAAATAGCTGTTATGTACCATAATTAGTTGCATGTTATACCTAAATTATTTCTTTTTGTTAATTCCTGTGGTGAAATTTTGTACCGAACCCTTGTGAAAACATTCTTATAGACAGTAAAACCTCGAGTAAAACTATCTATCTATACTTATTACTAATGTAATTTATAAGATTTTTTACAAATTTAAGCAATGACGGTACATTTAATTTGAATAAAAACCACTATTCTAGTGATTTTATTTGCAATAGATTATAATTATATGATTCAGATGAAATCAGATGAGTGTACCTATTGCCATTTTATTTGAGAATACATTGATACTTGCCACAATAAGTGAATGGAAATTTATTTTGAAAACGCAATTTAATCTATGAAAGGAATGTTGATGAATCTAGAAGTAGATATAATTTAAATTAAAACAAACTTATTAAACTATACAAGAAAGGGTCTTTTTACATGAATGGAAAGAAACTAAATAGGCGAGCATTCTAAATAAATTATTGCCGCAGCATGTGTTTATTCAGTACAGAGATAAGAATCTGAGTATACAAGTATTCCTTACCGTCACAACGGCATCCTTCGCAATTGATTTTCTAGATCTTATAATCATTCCCACCATTCGCTTCGACGACTTTGCCTTCATCTTTTCACCTTCTTCAACGGTACTGTCCATCTATCTTTTTTTTAAAAACACTTGAAAATTAACATTTTTGCGTAATATTATTTTATCGAGCCATAACCAATCACCACTTAAACCAACTATTTTTTGACAGTTTTAATTGTTCATTTACGTTAGGAACATTGCAAACAGTAAATGACGTGTGACATCAGATGTGACATAGTGTCATAGTGACATTAATAATGTTATTAAATGTTAAGAGATGGCGCATCCAAGAACATCACAGATCTTTGACTTAAGGTACATTTACATTCAATTACGCGCGTGCTTTAGCTTAAAATTTGCTCGCTTGATATATGACGTCTCCATGTATCCATTTACATTGAAAATTTCACTTTTGCTTAAGCTTGAGCGGGCTTGTTCTTCTGCTTGACAAATGCAAGCAGAAAGACAAGTTCATTTAAAATTTTAAGGTTATCTTATGATTGTTAAGAAAATTTTATGATCATTTTTGTCTCATTAAATTCCTTTGAAGAGGAAAAGCTTAATCACAATTAAAAAATGTTGGCACTTCATCTGCAGTATGGGGAAGAAGTTTATTGCTAAATAAATGTCTAGTACCCAAAACCTCCTTTTTGCGAATTTTCTTTCTCACACAATTTTTGGGCGGTTTTTTAATTTTTTATGTAACGTTATTACGATAGATGCTAGAGAGCATAATACTAAACTTTCAATTTTATTCTCGTCCATTATTTTGATTTTTAAAGGTATCCAACTCAAAAAATTTAAAACCAATGTAAATGATCATTATGTGAAATGTCAATTAAGCAAGAGATTAAGCACGCGCGTAATTGAATGTAAATGTACCTTTATGCCAATAGAAATAAATTTATTTTTATGACAATTTGAATGTATAAAAAATAAAAAAATCGTATAAGCCGCGTGATTTTGCCATTATGACAGCGAAAAAAGTTTGCCCTAACTTTTCCTGTGACAATAACGGAACCTAACATTTTAAAGCATGACAACCAGCATTATGAACAAATTTTTGATGACGTTATGTTAATTTTTCTCAAATTTGCGTAGTCAGAAAATGTTTTATTAGTGGAAATGTCGCGATTTGGAGAGTCTTCGAGTGTAGAAATTGAAAAAGCCATCAATGATAATGCACCTCGCAATACTGTGAATTGAACTATGTACATCAAATTGGCGACAATTTGCGATGTTTTGTTCGAAAAAAAAAATGAGCTTATTAGCTGTATTCTTTTTACCAGTCGACTGTCTCACTTGTAAGAATAATTAAGACAAAGTGAGCTGAGATGAAGTGAGATAAATTGAGGCAAATTTATATCTAAAAAGAATGCATGACAGTCACAGATCACAATTATAACATAACCTCTAATGTTTATACCTCGGATTATACCACAAAAATTTAGTTAATATACAAATTTTTATTTTCAACAGGCAATGGTTCCTAAAAGTGCCATAAATGCCACTTCTTAAAGCAATTTTTTTTTAAAAGAACATTAACCATATACTTTTAAAATAGATATGTGACATGTGACGTGACATCAACAAATATCCGGTACAGATCGCTAAAAGATTTCAACTCACTTCTAACTTCTATGAAAAGCTAGCTCAATTGGGGTAAGGGGGGAAGAAAATTTCTTAGTTAGTCTCACTTTGTACTCAACTCGAGCCATATTGAAAGAACATATACTTTTTCCTAATTTACTGAGACTAACTGAGTGACTCAGTTAATCTCAGGTAAACGTGGTAAAAAGAATACAGCTATTTGCAGATGCTTCCACTGAAGAGTTAGCTCAAAAAAATGCCAGAAAAAATTACTCACCCTTCGGGCTCTGTAGCAGAATAGCGTCAATCAAAATAGCACTGGACAAAAACATTGCAGGACAAAATAGCGCCGCACAAAAATAGCGCAGAACAAAAACAGCGTCAGACAAAATAGCGCCGCACAAAAATAACTATGCTTCAATATTTTACTATCTCATTCATAAAAACTGTTTAATATGATTTTTATTAATTATCATATTTGTTTTGGTACATTAGTGGTGAAATATAAACAAAAACCATTTGTTAAAATAATACTCTTCTTGGTGTGCGTCATCGATTGTGGCGTATATCCGGGTTTTCGATATTATTATTATTTTATTTGCTATTTTGACATATAGCTAACCTTAAATTTGATAAATAAGATCATCAGGATTGTATTTAGCCAAATTCGAAAAGCGCTATGCAATTAATAATTACCAGCTTCTTTTTCTAACTGAAAATACTTGAGAACTTTCAAAATACTAATGTTTTTCCGTGTATATTTTTGTATTATTCATATAAATAAAACAATAAGATTAATATTCACTTTCCATGAGGAAAATCAAAAACAAAAAAAAGGCATAGCAAAAATCGAAAAAGACGGACAACTAATCACAGATCAAAAGGAAATGGCTCAAGCATTCGGAGAACAGTTCCAGCGTAACTTCACTAACAATATGCACGAAAAAAAAATTAGAGAGGTAGAGAGATTTGCTCAAGAGACTCATACTCTGCCAGCCAAATCACTTTCATCAGCAAAAGGAAATTTACACTATTATTGGGCAATTAAAAATTAAGACAGCACCGGGAAGAGACGGGATTGACAACATTCTGATCAAAAACCTGCCGCCGAAAATAATTACTTTGCTGGTGAAAATCATTAATTATATTCTAATAACCGGTCATTACCCAGAAGCCTACAAAACGGCGAATGTTATTCCGGTACCAAAGACACAACATGGTAGGAGTTCCATTGACAATTACAGGCCGATAACACTACTTAGTAACTTGGCGAAAATAATAGACAAAGTAATATTAAGTAGACTGGAGAGAACAGTAACGGATTTAGGCATTGTACCGGAGGAACAATACGGGTTTAGGGCCAACCACGGATGTCCCTCCCAACTTATCAGAGTATTGAATTACGCTAGAGTAGGATTTAGAAAAAAACAACCTTCAGTTCTGGTATCCCTAGACATCCGTAAAGCCTTTGACTCGGTCTGGATCCCGGGATTAATATTTAAATTAATAGAATTAGGCATTCCAAGATACTTAATATTACTTTTAAATTCTTATCTAAAAGATAGGAAATTTTTTATGAAAATTGGAAATGCTGAGGCAGGACCATATACTACGGAAGCAGGGGTACCGCAAGGCTCGGTACTTTCTCCGACTCTGTACTCGCTGTTTACAGCAGATTTCCCTGTCAGTAAGACGATACTGACAGCACTATATGCAGACGACGTCTGTCTGGTTCAAACAGCGAGTACAGCAGAGCTTGCCCTGAAAAAAGTGGGAAATCATCTCAATAATAAAATCGTTCCCTATTTATCCAATAACAAGCTGATGCTGAATGCGCTGAAAACGCAGTACATGGTTCTGAGGGGCAAATTTAGAGCCAAAACATTTCTATTCAATAGATTAAATTTAGATAATAACGTCATCACACCGGTAGAAAGCGTCAAATACCTTGGCTACATTATTCAGCCGAATACTCTGCACAACTTGCACATAACATCACAAGTTCAGAAAGCAAAAGCTACAATGGCTCAGCTATACCCATTAATCTGTCGCAACAGCCGACTATCAATGAGGAATAAACTTCTTCTCTACAGTCAGGTGGTGCGACCGACAATGACGTATGGCTACCCAGTGTTCTGTTCAACCACTAAAGCTTTATTCAAACGCATGCAAGTTGTGCAGAATAAATGCCTAAGAATGGCAGCTGGTGTAGGTCTAATCGACAACAGACTTCCAAACAATATATGGCTTCACAGAAAGACAGATATGCCAACGATTACTGATTATGTAACCACTCTGGCAGAAAGGTACTACAAGTACTGTCTCCCAGAGAGCTTATATAATCAAATAGCAAACTCTCGCGCAAGTCGCATAAATGGTTATAGCCTCTTGCACGCCAACCTTCAATTGGAACTCAGACCAAGTTAAACACAAATTAAATAATACCTCTGCTTTTGTACATATGTACATAAATCACTAACTACAACTGGGAGTGAATGGGAGAGAGTGTATGGTTGTAAATATGAATGAGAGACGAATGCATGAGTGTACATAGATTTTATTCCCTTACTCTTAAGTTAATTAGTTTTTGCGTAAAGCCTTCAATATGTGACCCTGTTTTTTGCTGACTTTTCAGGGATATTACTACACAAATTCCTGGGGAATGTTTAATGAATTAGGTGCGAACGGGATCTATTATAGATTATTTTCTTTGAAAGCTAACGGATGATGCTGCTGGGCAAGGAGCCGTGGAAAAGAGGGAGATGACAAATGCCATTATAAAAAAAACGGAGCCAAAACATCGGCAATCAGCGAGAGAACTCGCGGTATCTATGACCACATAGATACTGAATTTTTTTTTTATATAAGTGCATATTATTACATTATAACTTATGATTAATAAAGACATCTAACGCAATAGCGACAAATGCCGATGTTATGGCTCCGTTTTAGTGCCTTATTAGCAAAATTGGGATTATAATATTTTTCAGAAATAATAGTCATAACAATAGTTTTCATTATTCAATTTAACATCGCCTCCCGACCAGCTGACAGAGATCAAAGTGTAACTGTTCTAAAGATATTTCAACCGGCGTTATTTAGTCGCAGTGCTATTTTGTCGAGTGATATTTTGTCCGACGTTGTTTCTGCTCTGCGCTATTTTCGTGCGGCGCTATATTGTCCAGCGCTATTCTGTCCTGCGCTGTTTTTGTCCAGCGCTATTTTGTCCGCCGCTGTTTTAACTGACGCTATTATGCTACAGTGCCGTCCTACGGACTCGTAATTTTTTCAGATGCAGTGTTTTTCGTTAAATTGCCATGCAACAAAATTCTTTACTTCGACCATCGACAAAAAAAGCTGTCGTGAAAAAATTCTAGCTCTTATAAAAATTTCTACTAGTAGTCAAGACTAATTTTAGTCATTTATCATATTTTATAAGATCATTAATCGTGTTAAAGCAGCAAGGAAATAAGTAAATATTTATTCCTATTACTAGCACTGATCAGATCTCGATGGTACTGGACATCTGGATATAAAGGTCTTGCCTCGTCCATAGAGAAATATAATATAATGGTCTTGTCTTAAGCGACAAATGCACGTTTTTAGAAAAAATCCCAGCGATAAAGCTAAACTTTGCTCAGCTGTTGATTTGATACATTCAAATAAATTTATATCTTGCAAAATATTACCCATGATTTTTGTAGCATACTACGCAAAAATGATGCGTGAATTGTGCATGTATTTGAAAAATTGATGTTTTCTTTGCGAAAAATTGCCTATGCAGGAAAGTGAGTTTCCTTTTTTATTTACGAATTACACTAGTACCAGATTCCATCGATAAGCAGCACTTACTTTACTTTTGACGTTTTAAAAATTTCGCATAACCAAATATGGGAATTTCTCAAAACTAATGTGAACCAGATATGAAGTGTCTGTAAAACATTCTTTTTTTAAATTCTTTATTAAATCTAGATGTAATTATTAATTTTACAATTTTTTTTGTAGGAAATTACTTTTGAAATACCAAGGTGCGTATAATTTAAATAATCATAACATGATTATCATAGGTTATGTTTTATAAATGAATTTATTCCTGATTTAATAAAAGCTTAACAGCCGTTTTATTTGATTTTCAGATGTCTTTCCGCGTTGTACGTAGCTCCAAGTTTCGGCACGTGTATGGTCAAGCTTTAAAAAGGGAGCAGTGCTATGATAATATTCGTGTATCAAAAAGTTCATGGGATTCAACTTTCTGTGCTGTGAATCCCAAATTTTTGGCTATTATTGTGGAAAGTGCTGGAGGAGGTGCCTTTATTGTTTTACCTCATAACAAGGTATGTATATTAATTATCTATATTTAAATTGCTTGTAGGTGTCTTTGACAAAGAGCTTAGATCTTTATCATAAGATGCTTTGTTTGATAATAACATGGTGATCCTCAGCTCTTACATCAGTGTTGACAACCGTGAGGGAAGCAATAAAAGTATGTTTTAAGCTTAAGGAGGCAAAGTTTGTAATTTTTTTTGTAGCATAAGCGAGAGCATAAGTACACTAAAGAGCATTAAATTAGGTAGTTTCACACAAATCTGTTAAAAACTGTTAATATTCACTTGAGAAACCCTCTAGTAAACCATATAATGACCATACAGAAAGGGGACTATTTTATGCTCAATTTTACGAAACTTTCCAACCAAAAATTCCATTTAAATTGGTTAATGTTGAAAGAGGATAAGTCACTGTTTGGCTTTTTTTTGTTTTTGTTTGTTTTTTTTTGTGTCAAAAGAAGGTGGAAAACAGGTGCAAAAAAGAAAAAAAGTGTCAAAAACAAAGATGATTACTCTAGTTATACTATTAAAAAATCACAAATAGATGGTCAAGCATACAGGTACAAGTTATTCTGGCAAAAAAGTGGCTGCAAAAACTATGGGGTCACCTTGTATTTTAATAAACCGTTTCTCTGGATTAAATACAAGTCCAAAAAGTGACATATTCCCTTTCAACAATAACCGTTTCATCTAGAGAAATGTCCAACAGGCACTGTAAGAATAATTTGTGAAATGAGGTGTTATAATTAGTCCAGTAAACGAAGGAGGAAACAAAGGCAAAGTTAACATTAATGACGCCCTGTTTTCATCTTCCGGTTGGAAGTTGCATTTGGTACATCATTAAACATGAGACAAAGTTCTGCATGAAAACGCGTGCGAGGTCGGAGATAATGGCCCCAAAAGACCAGGAAAATAGGTTTTCAGCCAATATCTCCTAAAATATGGCAGTTAGAGATTTTCGGTTCAGATAAAAATTGAAGTTCAGGTCATTTTCTACAAAAATGGTCCTCATGATTTTTTTCGCAACATTAATATTTTCTGCAAAAAAATCTGGTTGAAATACCGGAAATTTTGAGACTTGTGAAATATGCAAGTTTTGTACAAAATTTGAGCTGGGGGGTGTTGGAAATCCATTATTTTCAATGTTTTGGATTGTGGAAACCAATTGTAGATGGCGCCACTACATTTTACAGATTGGGAAAATCCTCGGTGCCATAAATGTGAAACTCTGTAACTAGACACTTTTGATGGATATTTATGTTTCCGAGGGTCTTGTTTTCCTCTCAGATGAAGCCTCAAGATATACTTATTAGGAAAACTGGCTATAAGATTAATTCTAGTGAGATGGACCTCACCAGTGGACCTGAATCTAGCAACAATCAGCTTTGCACATGTGGCAAAAAACTGAAGTTCATTAGGCTTTTGGTAAGGAAAACTGCCTCAATGCCTCAAGAGTGAAGAATATTCACCCATAATACTCAGCAACAATTTCTTGCAGATTCTCCGCAAATTTTTGCAAATTTTTTTGCAACCAGACTGATTGAGGTTTTTGGAATAACGAGTTATAAACGTTCTCCATGTTTCATTTATTATAGAAAAATATATATATTTTTTATTTATTTATCAACGGGATAACCCAATATTATGATAATAATAATAATAATAATTTTTCTTTATTTATAAATTAACCTCATATATATGTTATACTTGCACTAACACAAAAGACTTTTTAAAAATTTTTATTTTTACTTAGAAACAGATAGAAATTTATGATACGGTTATGAGTTCTTAACTAACTAAAACTAAACATAGTTTCCCTATTTATGATATTCCTCCGTGGGAACGTGACACAAAGTAAATAATTCTAGGAAATATGCAACTATGCTTAATATCATTACATGGGAATAGCAACTAAGCTTGACATTCTAGGAGCTATAATATGACACCTGATGAGTGTGCATATAACATTGACATTCTAAGAGTTATAATATGACACCTGATGAGTGTGTGGTATTTGTGCATATAACAACTTCCCTCTTAAAAAAAAATTGATGTTATACAGCAATTTTTTAAGAGAAAAAAAAGGAAGAAAACAATTAAAATTGAACTAAGAATGAAAATTATTTTTAACACTAAAATTAAACTATAGAAATGTCGTTCTTCGTTTGGGTTTCTTCACATCCCCTTGAATTTAAACGTGGTCTTTTCTTTGGAAGAAGGTTCAAAAGCATGCTTGATTTTTGAGGCTCTTCTGATTGAGTTTTTGGTCTTCGATGTCTTCGACACTTACAAGTCAAATAAGCGGTGACTAGTGCTATTATAAAAGCAATAGTGAGGTAGGTGAACCAAGAGATATTTTTTTCAACAAAGGGTTTGTTGATGAGGTCATCGAGATCTCTGGAATATTGGTCCAATGTAGTTTTGGTGACATCTAGGTCTTCCAAATTAAGGCTGTCTAATTTTATTGGTTTTAGTTTGGGAATGGCTATGTTTTTCGGAATATCGTCGCAACAGTCAAAGTCAATTAGTACGGGATGAGTTTCGTACGTGATATTCGAACTTTTCTTTAATCCGGCTTGCACTTTTGTCGTACCGATAAATGCTAAACAACCCATTCGAAGGTTGAAAATAGAATTTTTGGAAATAATTAGTGTCTCTTGATTTTTGTCGCACTTTATGGTTACACGTACTGGTTCGGCTATTAAAACCAGCCACGCACTGTCTTAAAGTTTTTGCACGTTGTAGCCTTGACCGATAAACAAAGTATTTTTGCAGTTTTCGGGCAAAGCTTTATAGTTTCTGAAAAGCCGTGCTTCACATATTGCATTATCGTCTATCGGGTACGCGTACAGACCACTACAAATTTTTTGGTAGGGTCCGAGAGGTTTACACTTATTTGGATTCTTGAGTGGGATATACGTCAAAGCATCTTCATCTCTTGCTAAGTACTTTTGAGAAATACTCAATATGTGGTGTAGCCCTGTTCTATTATCATAAATCGGTATTGGAAATAAATGAAATACAGTGAAAATGTGTTGATCTATTAAAGGGATTTTAAGAACAAAGACCAGATCTGAGTGGGTTTGGTAGGCTTCGATATTAATAATTTCCAAATACTGAGCCAATTTAGCTTCATTAACAGATAACGGTAGATTTTTATGTTCTAAATTTTGAGATATAAGTTTCAAGGATGACAGAAGTTCATTGGGTTCAATAATGGTGGTATGAAGTATCTTTAAACGGGCAAATGTTATTGAGTTTAATATATCAGTTATCGCTTGTTCAAGGAATGTGTAGCTTTCCAAAAGTTTCTCGCAAATTCCAAGAAATATTAATTTTGACTCTATATAATTAATTTCGTTTGCTGATTGATAAACGGCCTTCCTAATATTTTCAATATCTTGGTTTAAAAGCCTTTCATTGATTTTTATTTGGCTTATACTGGAGTTAAAGTCTTTAATGACCGTTTGGGTAACAGAAATTTGATTCTTCAAAAGATTCTCAATTTTGGTTTGGTCGGATTTTAGTTGATTGATACAATTCGTGTAATATTCGCCATCCGATGCGTCAAGATTTCCAGTGATTGATTTAAAAATGGTACCGATTCCGTTTAGTATCCCGCGTTTGTGTCGTTTAACGTCAAGCGTTATTTGGTCAAGTTTATTTTTAATAGATTTTGAAATCTGAAATAATAGTGTAAGTTGATTTTTGACTTCTGAATGAAAATTATTGATAGGGTTGTTGCTGGGACAGATAGATTTTTGAAGTTTTTCTAATATTTGATTATTTGAAGTGTATGCGATTTGTAGGGAGGTAATATTCTTATGTACTAAAAGCGTCCAATCTTCGTTGGTAACTACTATTCTTGTCTCATCGTGGTAGTAGACTCCTATCGTGCTATTTATCGGGTTGATTGTGAATTGGGAAACCACTGTTCCGATCAGCAGTAGAATCCTAGAAAAGATTAATTTTCAAAGTAAGGTTTCAACATGTCGAAGTTGTATTTTGATTTTTGTTTCGTCAAGGGGTTAAGCACCGTTGCTGAGTTATTCTTATGAATTTCTACAATTTCGAACGGACCGTTGAATTTATTTTGTAATTTGTTTTTTATTTGTGTTTCTTTTACATATACTTTGTCTCCGACTTTGTAATCTGGCGTATTACCGGAAACATGTTGGTCAAAACGGACTTTAGCTTTATTCTTTTTATCTAGTGTTTTCGCGCGAGCTATTTTATAGTAATAAGATATTCGGTTGTTGAGGTCTCTAATATATTTAGTGATTAATTCTTGTTCATTATATAGTGTTTCTGGAGGTCTACTTTGATGTATGTCCAAAAACTAATTCGTATGGCGTGAAACCATGAGTCTTATTTTTAGAATTGTTATAGCTTATAACGGCATATGGTAAAATATTAAAAGGGTGTTCAGTGGGGTTTTCGGCGACATAAATTCTGATCATTTCCAATAGGGTCGAGTGGAATCGTTCTATTGATCCATTGGATTGGGGATGACTTACGCTAGAATTTGTTATTTTTATATCAAATAATTTGCAAAGGTCTTTGAACAAATGATTGTCAAATTCTCGCCCAAAATCGCAATGTATGCGTAAAGGAGTTCCGTAATGTTGGAAATAAATTAACAAGGTATTTACGATCGACTTGGCAGTTTTGTCCGTAATAGGATATACTTGTGAAAATTTTGTTAATTCATCGCGGATTGTAAGTGCGTAATTTTTTGTTGGAACTTCTGAAAGATCTATATTTATTCTTTCGAATGGTGTTTTGGGTGTTTCAGTGATGACAAGAGGACTATCAGTATTTTTTCGATACACCTTTGTCTGTTGACAAATCTCACAAGCTTTAATGTGTTTTTCAACGTCTCTAGTAAGGCCAGGCCAATTATATTTTTGCCTTATGCGTCTTATGGTTTCGTTAATACCGCGGTGTAAATGTGTTTTTCCATTATGATATTCATCTAAAATAATTGGTATTTGATCGTTGTCCGGTGTTTTTGCAATATTCTGGCAGACTTTAAATTTTAATTCGATTTCGGACAAAATAAATGACAGCATTTCTAAAGAGGGTAAATCTGGATTATTTTCGACGGCGTATACTTCATTAGCTTTAAAAATATCTTTGCTTAAAAATAATGCCGCGAATAAATATTCATTTAATTCATACAGATCGAAAGGAAGAGGTATTATTAAATATTTTCGGTGCCTTACAGTTTTGCTACTAAAGACATTTATTTTACAAGGAGAGAAATCAGCATTTTCCTCAAAAATATCTTCGATAATTTTGTCGTGTAGGTCTTCCATACATTTGTGTCTAAAGAAGGTTAAAATATTTTTATTGTCTTTATCTAATAATTGCTTATTTGTGAATCCAATTTTTGAATAATCCGTTAATGATTTGGTTTTATATGATTCAATAAATCTGTTGAATTCTCTTTGGGCTTCTTCTACAGAAGCATTATCGTATTCCTGATTTTCTACAATTTCGTCTCCTTCACACTCGTTTGAGGGACCGGGATTCTCCCTCGTTTGTAATATTGAGTAGGGATTTGTTTGACCTAAATGTGAATGAAATAAGACGCAATTTTGAGTGTAGTTTGATTTAATTCGGGAGAGAGCGTCGGCATTTCGATTTGATTTGCCTGGTTTGAATTCTATCTTGTAGTCGTATTCCTCAAGTTTCAGGCGCCACCGGGCAAGTCGACTACCAGGATCTTTAATTGAAAACAACCATGTAAGTGGACGATGGTCTGTTAATAAAATGAATTTCCGGCCGAACAAATACGGACGAAAGTGTTTGACGGCCCAAACAATAGCTAGTAACTCCCGTTCTATTGTTGAATATTTTGTTTCGGCTTTACATAGGGTGCGAGATGCAAACGCTATAGGTAAGTCTTTTCCTATAGGCCCCTGTGAAAGGACACCGCCAATAGCGAATGAACTGGCGTCGGTTGTGAGAATAAATGGTTCATCAAAATTTGGATAAATTAAAATGGGAGACGTAATTAATGATTTTTTTAATTCTTCAAATGAGTTCACACACTCATTGTCGAAGTTAAATACGACGTCTTTTTCCAATAATTTTGTTAAAGGTTTTGATATTTTCGTGAAGTTAGGGATAAATCTTCTATAATATCCCGCCAAACCCAAAAAGGATTTTATCTCTTTTTGGTTACTAGGTTGAGGAAAATTTTGGATACACTCTATTTTTGCCGGGTTAGGTTTTACTCCATCTTGAGTAATCAAATGTCCCAGATGAGCGACTTCCTTTCTAAGGAATTCACATTTGTCCGGCTGGATTTTGAGATTGGCGTTTCTGAGACGCTTGAAGACTTCGGTTAATCTGTCAATATGGTCATGAATGGTGGGAGAGTAAATAATAATGTCGTCCATGTAGACGAGACATCTTTCATTTTGGATGCCGACAAGAATGTTGTCCATTACACGTTGGAATGTAGATGGAGCATTCTTTAATTCGAACGGCATTCTGTTAAATTCAAAATGTCCGTTTTCAACTGTGAAAGCGGTTTTTTGAATATCCTGGGGTTCTATTTCGATTTGATGAAACCCAGAAGCAAGGTCTAGGGTAGAGAAGTATTGACACTTGCCTAATTGATCCAAGAGGTCAGAAATATTTGGTAAGGGGTACTTGTCGTCCACAGTGACCTCGTTGAGTTTCCTATAATCGACGACAATCCGCCATTTCTGTTTGCCTGAGGCGTCAGCTTTCTTCGGCACAACCCAGACAGGGGACGACCAGGGAGAATTTGAAGGTCTGATTATCTTTTGTTCCAACATTTTATTTATCTGAGTTTTAACCTCTTGTTTGTGAATTTGGGGGTACCTATAAGATTTCGTATAAATCGCCTTTGAACTATTTGTGTTAATTGAATGTTTAATTTCATTCGTGAAAGCTGATCACCGTCTAGATAAAAAATATCTGAAAAATCTAAACAAAGCTGGGTAATTAGGGAACTTTCTTCCTCGTTAAGATGTTCTAATCTTAACTGATTTTTAATTTCAAAATTCCTATCGTTACTTCCGGCATCGTTTGATACATTACAATTATTTAATGAATTGAATTCTATCGGTTCTATTTTTAGATCTGAAATTTGAATTTTTTTTGTTATTGCGTTTACATTAAGAACTGACGTAAAAAATTCGCCATTTTCATTTACTCTTACAATTGCGTTTGGCAATTTAACTTTTTCAATTTCTTGTCCTAGCAAGAGTGCGTCTGTATTCTTTAGGCTACATTTTAATTTAAAAATTTGTTCAACGCGAGGTTCTATCATGATAATGTTATCACAATTTTTCGTTTCTCTATTTTCTCTTATTGGGGTATCGTTTTCGTTATCAGTGACTTTAAACAACAATGGTAGCAGAATAATAATCGTTACATATCTCCTGACCGTTAACAGTATAACTGTCATGGGAGTCGTTTACGTATTCTTGAGGTTGATTGCTATTAAAATGTAAGGTTCTCTGACTGTTTTTATCAAAATTGGGATTGGGTTGGATGGTAGGTACTCTATTAAAGTTTACGTTAGGATTTGGTTTGATAACGGGTTGGCGAATTTGATTTTGAAAGCTGGGTTGAGAAGACTGCCCTTGCTGAAAGTTATTGTAATTATTACGAAAAGGTTGGGGTTGATTGGATCCCGAAGTACTCTGATGATTGTTCGAAATATTATTTGGAAAGTGATTTCTAGAATTTGGAGTATGGTTTGAATTTTGGTTTTGCCGTTGTCTAGTTAGGCACTCATCGAATGTATGCCCTATTCGTTTACAAAATGAGCATTGTTTGTTTTGGTGGGTTGGTTTTCGTATTGATGTATTGCTCTGATTTGAAGAGGTACTTGCAGTATTTCTTGGAAGTTTTTGGTTTTCGAAATAACTTAGTTGGAGTTCACGTTTAACTCGAATAGTGGCTGAAACCATGGTAGTAGGGTTACTTGCCCTAACAATATGACCTATTTTAGGGTCCAGCCCAGTTAATAAGGTATTTAAAACCAATGATTCGATTAGACGGGCCTGTGCGATTTTTTGATCAACAGTTAAAGGCTGTTTACCAATGGAAGATTGCATCTTTGCTTCATGCGTTTGTAACCGCGCAATAAACGTTAAAGGAGATTCATTTGGAAGCTGACGTATTCTTTGTAAATCCTGAATAAGCGAATTCAAATCTCGTGAATCACCAAAGTGTGATTCCAATAAATTCTTAATATCTTCCCAATGAGATGGGTCGCGAGAGTTAACTAACTCTGATGCTCTACCTTTTAATTTGTTTTTTATATGAAGTGTTAAAAGTGTTTTTTGATCGCCTACTGCCATGTTTATTGCTGTTCTGCATGCGTTTAAAAAACTATTTAAAAATATTTGGTTGCCATCGAATTCCGGCACTATTGAAAATATTTCTGAAAGTTTATAAGGTTCTAGTTGTACATCTGGATTTAGAATAGGCTGAAATTGGGGGTTAGCTTGATTTTGAGGGTCTGGTGCGATTTTGACCGTTTTGTTGGTTTGCCGAACTACGTGTTTCAGGCATTTTAATTATTTATGAAAATATAAGAGAGAATAATAATAAAAAATTATCTGCGATTTATGATAATAAAACACCACAATATTTCACAAAAGATTAAACAAGAGATATTTGCTTACGTATATGCTGTTTTCATTCCTTCTTATGGCAGATGAAATCCAATTCCGTGAACGTTGTTACACCAGGTGGGCCAATTGCGTGTTCCCGATGCCGGATAGACCGTCCGCGATAGTAGAAATGCACTTATTTATTTTAGAGCGTTTTTTCGTTTTCCTTAAAGGCTAGGAAACCACCACACTTAGTTAGGATGTCCGTGTTCTAGGTGTGTTTTAGGAATCCTACTGACTGCGCCAAATGTTATACTTGCACTAACACAAAAGACTTTTTAAAAAATTTTATTTTTACTTAGAAACAGATAGAAATGTATGATACGGTTATGAGTTCTTAACTAACTAAAACTAAACATAGTTTCCCTATTTATGATATTCCTCCGTGGGAACGTGACACAAAGTAAATAATTCTACGAAATATGCAACTATGCTTAATATAATTACATGGGAATAGCAACTAAGCTTGACATTCTAGGAGCTATAATATGACACCTGATGAGTGTGCATATAACATTGACATTCTAAGAGTTATAATATGACACCTGATGAGTGTGTGGTATTTGTGCATATAACATATATATACATGTATACACAAAGCTAAGAAAGGAATGACGTCAAAATTTCACATTTTAGTAAACATGGTTCATGTAGTCATTTATATTGTACGGTTCTAGATCTAAGAGCAATTTTTTTACTTTTGTTTTGAATAGATTCTGGTTTTCTAGTGATTTAATAGCATTCGGTAGCTTATTAAATACACATATAAGACGGGTTTTTTTCAGTCAAACTGAGTCGATGTTTAGGATAGTTTATGTTGATCGATCTGGTTTCATATCTGGTGTTTAAATCTTTGTTTATTTCAAATTTGCTCTTGTTCCTTTTTAAAAACATCAAGCATTCATATAGATATAGACCATATACAGTGAAAATCCTTTTCTCTCTGAAAAGTCCTCTGCATGACTGTCTAAAATCCATCTTATATATGATTCTCAGTACCTTTTTTTGAACAATAAAAATATTTTCTACAGTGGTACCCATTCCTCAAAAAATCAGTCCATATCACATGACAGATTCAAAATTGGCATAGTCCCGGGAGTGGTCGCTACGCCAACTTTCACGCTATTGGTCGCACGTGAGAGTTTCTCTCACAGCTCTATCATCAGCTCTATCATCAGGTCTATCATCTTCCAAATCTTCTAGAATTACTGGTTCAGATGGACCAGCCGATTCACATTGCTCTAGGAATAGAAATAAACATGATAAGTAACGAAAATAAAAAGAAAGTATCTAGAATATAAAACCACACAATTTATTTACCTATTTGTGAATGTGTTTCTTCATATCGTTTTCTTCCCAAATCGGCCAACTTTTTCCCCCGTTGAAACATTATGGTATGAAAATAATTAGTAATAAGTAAAATTACCAAAAATTAAGAATAACACTTAAAGAAAATTGAAATAAAACTTTTACACGAGTGGTCGCGCGATGAGAGAATCTCTCACAGAAACGGGACGATGTTGTTTACAACGAAGTTGAACAGGAACTGAAAGGAAAGGGTAAACTGACCTACCCCTATTAGTCAGAAGGGGTTCTAAAAATAAACTAGGGAGGGTCTCAGGTACCAAACTGGATGAAAAGATTTACAGTTTTACGAAATGAGAGAAAATCTCATATAGCGACCACTCCCGGGTTAATGTTCTTTCATTTAGGTATCTTGCAGTTATTCTAATTGCATAGCAAACCTTGTTAAGTTTACTAGTAACAAACTCTACATGTTGTTTCCAGTCAAAAAAGCTGTCCAGTATAATGCCTAACAACTTTGTATGATGATTTATTTCCAAGTATTGTTCTTCTAATTTGATATATTCTGGTTTGTTTTTCCTACTGTGACTTGTACTAAAAATCACTAATTTTGTTTTCTCCTCATTGAGGATGAGCTTATTTTGTTCAAACCAGTTTTTCGCTTTTGTGTAGGTGTTTATCGCTTACCTTGAAAGATTTTGCTCATTTTCTGCTCCCACAGCCAAACTTGTATCATCTGCAAATATGGTTATGCTCCCATTTCCATTTTCAGTTATGTAGCATAAATCATTCATAAATATTAGGAAGAGAATAGGTCCCGCAATGCTTCCTTGAGGTACTCCTGTGTTATTATACAATATGTCTGATTTTTCAATGAGTCCTTCTCTCGCTATTTTAACTCGCTGGGTCCTATTTGAAAGATATGACCTAAACCATTCACCGACATTTCCTCGAATACCATATATTTCCATTTTTTTTAGTAAGATATCCCTATCCAAGCAGTCATATGCTTTTGACAAGTCAAAAAACATACCTAATGCTAGTTTATCATCTTCTATAAAGTTTAATAGTTCTTTGGTGAATTGGTAGATAGCGGTCAGTGTAGATCTCCCCTTCAAATAGGCATGTTGAGAGTGATTTAGTATTTCACATTCATTCGCGAACGATATCAACCTTGAGCACATTGCAAGTTCAAATATTTTGGAAAAACTTGGTAAGAGACTAATTGGTCGATAATTTTCCATTAACTCCTCATTTCCCTTTTTAAAAAGTGGTTTGATTACAGCAAGTTTCAGTTTGTCAGGAAATATTCCATGTTTGAAAGAATTGTTTATTATATAAGATATCACATTGCTTATTGATGGTATGCACAGTTTGACTATTTGTTGGGATCTCATCATCACCACTACTATATTTATTTTTTAATGTCTTTGATATTTCATTTATTTCTTGCGGAGTTGTTGGTTTTAGGAATAGGGATCTATTGTTATACTGTATATAACTATGATCTAAAGTTGCATCTGGGAGGTCCCTTACTATATTTGGGATGATTTCAGTTAAAAACTTGTTAAAGTCGTTTGCTGTGTTTTCACCACCTTTGATTTGGCATTCCTCATTTGTTTTCAGATTTCCATTTATTTCTTTACAAATCGTCCACATAGTTTTGTTTTTATTATCCGAGTTATTAATTCTTTCTAAGTTTTGTGTTTTTTTCTTTATAAGAAGTTTATCATATTCCTTTTTGGTTTGTTTATATTCGTTAATAATATTTGGATATGTTCTACTTAAAATTAGCAATGTGTCAAGTTTGTTTTTTAACTCTACAACATCAGCATCTTTTTCTACATACTGTTTGTTCCTGATCGATATAATTTTTACAGGAAAGGACTCATTGAAAATATTTAGAAAATTATTCATAAACTGTGACCATTGATTATTTACATCTTTTACTGCTATTTCATACACTAAGTGCCAATTTTGTTCACTCAATCTTTCCAAAAAATATTTCTTGCATTTTCAGTGAAAAATCTACGTGGTGTTGGTGGGTGTTTGGATTCTTGAATATCAAAACTGACTTTCTATGCAGAGTGATCAGAGATGTGATATTCAATTGTTTGACTGTGGGACAAATTAAAATTTGAAAAAAACATTGTCTATAGCTACAGCTTTTACTGTTTGCTGTGATCCTCGTGTATTCCTTTATTACAGGTGTCATATTGAAAAAGTTCATTAAACTGAAAAATTCTGATTTGATTCGATTTTCTTCCATCATTCCAATATTGAAATCTCCTGCAATAATAATATACATATTGTCATTTACTAGTTTACCTAAGAGTATTTCAAGCTTTCTGAAAAATGTTGGTAGGTTTCCATTTGGGGTTCTATAAATTGATATCACTGATTATTATCACAAGATTATTTTTCCCTATCACACACTCTATGGCTGCGCACTCAAACACTGCTGTTTCGGACAGCTTTACCAGATGTTTAAGTTCCTTTGCTTTCTGCTTCTTTTGCACAAATATTGCTGCTCCCCCATGCGAACCTTCTGCTCTACAAAACTTTGAAACCAGTTTGAAGTTTTTTATTGCTATGTTATCAATTTGATCTGCTGACTTCCAGTGTTCTGTTACACATAGAATTTTACAATCACCATTTGCTTTGAGCATGTTTTCCACCCTATCGATTGCATTTCCAATTGATTGAACATTTTGATGAATAATGCTAAACTCATCCTTTTTTATGTAACCATGGTTATTTCTTTCACACCTTTTTTGCCTTATGGAAAATTTCCCCCTTGATTTTTTAAAAAGTTCTTATGTTTATTGAAATCAAATCTTTTTATTCCAACTCCTCTAGGCCAGAATTTTGTTTCATACATTTCATCCTTTTTATCAAAGGGTGCTGTTACAACGAAGGTTTTGAGCCTGTCTTCTTCTGTTGGAATCTCTCTAACTTCAATATCTTCCTCTTTCACACTTGTTTTATTTTTTTATATAATTTTTTATAATTGTTTCATTTGCTGTTCGTTTTACTCGATAAAGATAAAGCCATAATTTTTTCTCTGCCCCACAGAAACCATTTTCCTTGTCTTCTTCCTGTATTTTCCCAGAGCCAATCAGTTTTTTTTGCCTGTTTTTTTCATTTTTCCTTTTTCGGGTTTTTCCCTCAACTGGAGTAAAGTTGTTTTCGTTTTCTTCCACTTCGCCATCTATTGATTGTTGATCGTCAATAACACTACTGACGTAAGGTGCTGGCTTCTGTGTATCAGAGGGTAGACTAACGGATCTTGAATTTTGTCGTAGTTTACTACTATATGATGGCTTGAGTTCCTGCTGTGCAGTTTGTTTGTTTTCCTTCTGTGATGTTGATTTGTCTTCTTGATTTAGAGTTGGTTTGTTTCCTCGCTGGACTGGTGGTTTGTGTTCCTGCTGTGTAACTGTTTTGATTTTGTTTACATTTTTTGTTTCTATTTCTAACTGACTTATCCTATGTAATAATAATTCATTATTTACTTTGAGGACATTATTTTTGTCTCTCATCTCATCTAAAAGTTCTTTTAGGTATCTTATTTTCAAGTTCCACTTGTTGTTTTTCGAGTTGGATTACTTTGGAATCCGCAACTGTTAACTTCTGATTAACCTCACTTTGACAGCATTCCACATTATGGTCCACATTACTTTTTAATTTTAATCTTTCTGCACAACTTTTATGTAGCACTGATAAACAATTTTTGCACACATAGACTGAGCACGTTTTTCCACAACATTTCATTGTGACACCTTTAATATTCATTACATTTTCTTCACTATTATCTTTGGCGTAAACATCGTCGGCCATCTTGAATATAGATATACAAGAATAATACATTATAATACATTATAGACTAAAATATTACATAGAAAATTTTTTAAAAAAGTACAAGAGATTCGCGAGTTAATTGTCCGTGAATTGATAAAGAAAGTATATAAAAATACATTGCAATTATGAAATAAATCTGTTCGTCACCATTCATCATCTGATTCTTGGTCAAGAGCTTCTTCTGGGTCTAGAGCTCCCTCTAGCTCTACCCCGTCAACAACTTCTTCTGAGTCTACAGTTTTCTCTAATTCTACCTCTTGGGATAACATATTATCGCTGTCTTTATAATTCGAACACTGGCGTGACTCACACGAACCACAAATAGATGAGCAGACGACACGAACGCCACGTATAGCACACGCGCGGCGAACGGCGGAGTAATAAATTATAGCGTATACATTTAGATATACTGGTTTTTCCCCGGGGTATCAAAGGCATGACTTATATACATCGATGGAAAGGTGGGAATTCCCCCATTACACTAGTTAAGGTGTTAAAATGTTAGGAATAAAGAGCAGGGAGAAAAAAAACCACCAAAAAAGTGCGTTTTTTCTTTGAGCCTGCGTTTTCTAATTTTATTGAAAAATGGACGACTTCGTCAAAAAAAAGTAATTGCACAATCGAAATGTAGACATTCTTAGCTTTCAAATGATGTATCATAGAGACCAATCGGATCATGTATAAATTTTTAATTGATGGTTGTTTACAAAATTTCCCCGCGATCCAAAAACAGCAAAAATTTGGGATTCAATAAACAACGATTAAATGAAAATTAAAAAAAATTAGGGTATACAAATTTCAGGGATGACAAAGGACCTTATGAGGACCCATAATCAAGAAAATTTTGAGTAAATTAGTGCAATACAAAAAAATAGGAACAAATTCCTGGCGAGGTCAAAATTGCCCGGGAGCAGAAAGTTTGACCCGTGTTCCGATATGACCAAAAGAGTCAAGCGTGACTCAATTCACAGGGTATGATAGCAGCAGAATTCCTCTTTCACATGAATTTTGAATCATGAGAAAATATGCATTTTTCACAAAGTTATTGAATAATTTGTCCCCCCGCTGATGTGTAAATACACGGACTGTGCTCTCCGGCATACAGCACAGAAGCTCATTATTCGAGGTGCGCTTGGTGCCGTTTATCTCGAAACCGGTCAAGTTTTCGAGAAAAATCATAGGGACCATTTTTGTAGAAAATTAACTGAACTTTAATTTTTATCTGAACCCAACTGCCATATTTTAGGAGATATTGACTGAAAACCTATTTTTCTGGTCTTTTGGGGCCATTTTCTCCGCCCTCGCACGCGTTTTCATGCAGAACTTTGTCTCATGTTTAATGAGGTACCAAATGCAACTTCCAACCGGAAGATGAAAATAGGGCGTAATTAATGTTGACTTATTTCCTTTATTTACTGAAATAAATGTATTTTATCCAATATTACATCCAATATAGTCCAGTAAATGAAGGGACAAAATTTTTTTCATCATCTTTCTTGCGTTTTGATAAAAAATTGATTTGTTTACTTATTTATTTTTAAAAAAGTCCGGTTTTTACCGGTGTGATCAATTTCCCTGATTTCTGGAAAATGATTGTATTTTATTAAAAATCAAAAAGTACATTTGAAAACTAGACACTCTAAGCTTTAAAATGATGTGCATTGAAGAGCAATATAGGATGATAAATTTTTAAATCGTGCTAGTTCCACAGATTGTACAGAACTCCTAAAACGGCTGAAAAATGTAAATAAATAAATTAATTTTCTATCAAAACGCAAGAACTATATAAAAAAAAAAATTCTGAGATCATTCAAGACCTCCTAAGGTTCCATTATAAAAATAATTAGGATGGAAGACTATTTTTTTTAAATATGAACAAATTAATGAAATAGTCTCAGAATCTTGAGGGAAAAAAATTTTGACCGCTTTTTAAAATATTTTTATCAAGTACGAACGAGCTGCAAGTCACATGGAATGATAGCTATGGGTCTTCCCATTGTGATGAACTTAGAATTATCGGAAAATGTAAATTTTTTGCCGAGTTATGGAAAAATTCGTCCGCTTGCTTACAAGTTAATGCATAGACAGCAGAATTCCTACAGGCAGAGCAGCAGCTGAAATGAGGAGACTTTTAGGTCTCATTTTCTCGATAACTATCGAATTTTCCAAAAAATGATAGGGACCATTTTTGTAGATAATAAAACGATCTTCATTCTTATCTAAAAAAAATTCTCTAATTCGCATATTTAGCCAGATATTAGCGAGAAGCCCATTCTCCAGGGATTAGGGGGCCATTTCCCCCCCTTCCGTAAACTAAATCGCGTTAAGCTTCCTCTCCTTTAAAAACACCTGCCGTGACCTACAAATTGAGTCCAAAGTCAGCGACTTTTCAGGAGCTTTCGATATTTTCAGGTGTTCAGTTACTGGACTAATAACTGTATTTACTATTTGAAACTCACATTGAAACTAAAACACGAAAATTCATTGTTTTCCAAAGGAAATGAAATATTACTTAATACTTCAGCGATTTTTCAGATTCTGGACATTGCTTCACAAATTACTGTAGTTTAAGTCAGTAAATGTTTCCATTGCAGTTGCATCTTCTTGTTGTATGACTTCTGCAGGATTTGTTATTTTTTAGCAGCTTGAGATTTACATCATTTCCAAAAACGATACATTTGGTCATCATTCTCTTGATCGTCATCTTTCCAATTAAATTCACTATTAAATTCAATTACCTATTCTGTCCAAAAACTGTTCTATAGCGTATTTTTATCACATTGATTATAGCTGAATAGCTCATTATGAATTCATGTGTCTGAATCACTTCAGGGTGATACCATTATTCGCTATAGTTTATAATCACACCAATATTAAGTGCAACCAGAGACAACGCAACGAATTAACGACACCAAGTATACGACAACAATCAAAATTTTTACAAAACGTGGGTTATGTTTTACTTTGAACACATGCGCAATTGAAGTTAATAGTATATTATACACCAAGGTGGTGAAGACCATAGATAATATAACACTGTGAAGACGATTATTATTGACCGAGCACCAAAATTATTTCGCGAGTGGCTTCGCCCCGAGCGGAATAAGGTGCGAGGCTTATAAATGTTTTCAGCACCATGGTGTATATACAATTTTTTCCACTTCTAGCCAAATTTAATGCCCGTTTGTAATTATCAATGATCTAGTACAAGCTTTAGTCAATTTTTTAGGATCCTAAATTTTTTACAAGAAAAAAATGTGTTTGCAACACACCATGTTTTAGTCACTTATTTAGGTTGTGATTATGCGCAATGAGCAGTATGATTTTGTTAGTAACCTGTCACTTTTCAGATTTTAGCAAAGAATTTGAATTTTTTAATTTAAATAGGTATCAGACAACAATGGACACAGAATTTTTATTATCTTCTGTATGTTCCTTGTGGTATATTATTCATTCTTTTTTTAATTTCTTGGGAAATTAAACCACAATATTTTTAAATTCTTTATTTCAACGTTTCGGTAGCGTTCCAGCTACCGTTGTCAAGAAAAAATAAGTAGAAATTAATTTTTATCCCTAACTGACACAACAGTCAAATTTTTTCTGTTGTGTCAGTTAGGGACATAGAGATAGTAATAAGGAAGGAGGCGACATCGAGTGTTAGGTTCCATATGTACATGTGGAATCAGTGGGCGTGGCTAAGTATGGTACGCAACGTATTTATGCACAGAACCGGATTTGATATTTTTCGATACATGAATTTTTAGAATTGATAATCGATGTAATGCAGTGAATCATTTTTAATATTGATTGGTTCAGTTATAACGTAAGTTTTCAAGCCTCATGGCGACGTGATTTTGTCATATACCAAATGCAACGTTTTAATTAGCACCAAAATATTCATTTTTGCCTATTTCATTCTTTTTTTGTGACTGGACTACAGGTAGGCAGGTATAAAAAACAATGGAGAAATAAATTAATCTATTTAAGAAAAAAACATATTTTCAACTGCATTCTTCCTAAAATTTAAGAATCTGTACCTTACAACCATTTTGTAAGTACAAATGTTCTGTTAATGGAATTTTCCAGAATATAACTTGCCAACTCTGAGGTGCTGTCAGTAACTAACTGAAATACAGATGCACATCTGAACCACATACTGTTTAATTAGTGGTTTGAAAAGCAGACATAGCGTCCATAAAGTAACGAAAATACTTTTTGGACGCACTATATAAGTATATCTAACTTGTAAATTAAACTACAATAGTCTAAAACTATTACTGTGTAACAGACTCATGTTTGAAATATTTGTAATACACCCCTGCATATTATTTATCTTACTTGTGGTACGTTATTCCCGAAGATTTCTTAGTATCTACGCTGTCTCGACTGGTAAAACTTCTAACAGCACAAGAAACCATTTTAGTAAATCAATTAAAACAAAAGTATCTTCAAAAATGTAATTTACGACACCAATGACATTTAAAAATAACTTTGACATTAGCGTGGCACGAAAATGGCTGACCGAGTACGCTTTAGATCACGTGACTTCGTCTCCTCCCTTTATTACTATCTCTATGATTAGGGATAAAAATTAATTTCTACTTATTTTTTCTTGACAACGTTGAAATAAAGAATTTAAAAATATTGTGGTTTAATTTCCCAAGAAATTAAAAAAAGAAAGAATTTTTATTGTTAGCAGCAGCAACTCTTAATATAGTAGTAGTTAGGAATTATATAAGAAAGAGAAGCCCTCATGTGCTTATTTTTATATTGAGAACTTTTAACTATGTAAAGACAAGGTCTTTCTTTATATAGTTCAATAAGTTGAATTACTTGACCATGAGACCACGAAATTTTTGATATTTAAAATAGCTCAAACGAAAAACTTTCACATACACAACATTCTCATCCCTCAATAAACGATATAATATATAATCTTTGAATAAACGTTGGTTATGTAACAGAACCAGTATCACTACCATCATGAAAAATAAAAAAATCAATAATAAATCATTGATAATTACAAACGGGCATAAGACAAAAATTAAAAATAATTCACAACGCACCACGAGAAGCGAGAAATGATTTGGAATGCCCAAATTTTGTTTTGAAAAATTATTTATTATTTTCATTAAATGAAAATCTTAACAATAATTAATCTTATTACTATAAAAGCTAACAATTGAATGAATTTGTAATTATGAATTTAGAAAAGAAAGAAAAGATAAAAAATGCTGCATCGAAGGTTTCTAGGAATTATGATAATGATGACATCTGCTTATCATACGTGGAATACAGATGTAACTCCTCCCTTCTCAAATTCAACTCCGAGGGTTAGCGAGGGAATTGAATATTGGCAAGGTTCACTGGCTGGTCCTCTTGGGGTTTTCTTTTAATACTTCTTGAAAGTCGACTTACAATTAAGTAGCCTCCTGATATAAGTAGAAGGCAATATATCAGAATTGTCCATATACTTGGAGTTTGAGATATTTTTGATGATGTCATATCTGGGTTATTTGAAATTATTCTTGTTTTAATATTTGTTCATCCAAATTGTTTTTTTGTAATTGAATTTGGGTGGCTATTTTTGGATTATCTGGATGTTGAAATTTTAATTCTGGGAACAATATTGATTGACTATGGATGCTGGTACTGTTCTCGTTCAGAATTTTCTTTTGGTTGGTGTCGATAAGGCAACCTTTTGGAATGTGAAAAGGTATGTTCCTATTATTTCAATGGTTTCTACTTGGCTATGGCAGATGAGTGTGACGGCTTCTTTCATTGGAAAAACTGCAATCCATTGATCGGTGTTGTGTAGTCCTTCGAAAAGAGGTTTAGTGGTGATTGTCAAGGCGTACACCTGACAAATTGTAAAAAGTGACAGGAGACGATCTCTCTCGCCAATATAGCTGCCGTAACCAAACGTGTGTTAATTTGCTCCTACGTATTAATAATAAAAGTGCTACAGTCCACAAAAAAAAAAATTATTTATTTAATGACCTAAACATTGGTCCTACGAGCCAAGATGAAGATGAATTAGTGCAAGTTGTGTAAGAGTTTAGGCAGCCGCATTTATTGTAAAAATCCAAATGTGTTGGTAAAATGGCGGATTAGGAATTAACAAATGTTCGCAGAGAATCGGAAGACAACGTTTTTTGCTAGTTGGATCGTTCCACCACGGGTTCTCCGAAGGGCTTATAAGGTAAGAGAATTTACTAATAAAGTATTTTCTGTTTGAGTTTGAAAATGTCTGAGGAAACAAATTTAAAGGCAAAAAAAAAAATTCGTTAAAAAGTAAACTTTCTAGATTCAAAAATTTTATTGATAATTTTAATAAAGATGAATTGAATGATGAAATAATTACTGAGATAGAAAGTCGTTTAGAAAATGTTGAACCTTGTTTGAGTGAATTTAGTGAAATAATTTTACAATTGAATATATTACTTAATACTAGCGAAGAACTTAATCAAGAAGAGTTGGAATTTGAAACAAAATATTATAATGCAATTGGTAAAGCCAAATTATTTTGTAAAACGTTCTATAACAAATCAGATAAAAACTCAGAGGCCCAGTCCGATGCAGGTTCGAAAAGCAATAGTAGTTTTACTAACAATGCAAATTTTAATGTAAGACCCACTGTAAAATTGCCTCCTATAACCTTGCCAACATTTAATGGACATTATTGTTCATGGTTAGAATTTAAGGATACTTTTACCAGTTTAGTTGAAAAAAATGAATCTTTAAACGATACACAAAAATTTTATTATTTAAAATCTTCGCTAGACAAAAGTGTTCTTGAAGTTATACAGTCTGTGGAGGTAACAGCAGTTAATTATAAAGTTGCCTGGCAGATATTAGTCGATAGGTTTGAAAATAAAGGTTTGATGGTTCACAACCATATTCACAGTATTTTTGAGCATCCTAAATTAACCTGTGAATCCCACAAAGATTTAAGAAATTTGTATGACACAGTTACCAAGCATCTACGTTCATTAAAAAGCTTAGGAGAAAATACCGATTCATGGGACAGATTAATTATTTATTTACTTGCCAACAAATTTGATCCTACAACACGGCAAGATTGGGAAAATATTAGTTACAAAGGTGAGTTACCGAGTTTAGATGATTTAAACAAATTTCTTAAATCTAAGTGCGAAATTTTAGAAAAACTTGAAGTAACATTTCAAGAGAAAGCTTCATTTCATAGAAATAAAAGAGCTGGTAGTCATGGATTTACTGCAGTAACAGATAATGTCAGGTATCAATGTTATTATTGTAAACAAAATCATAGTATTTTTAAATGCGAATCCTTTTTAAAGTTTTCAGTAAATAAGAAAATTGAAGTAGTTAAAAAATTGAAACTCTGGTTAAACTGTCTTCGACCATCCCATCCTTCCTGGAAATGTAAATTGAGTAAATGTGCAAAATGTAATAAATCACATAACACTTTACTTCATTCTGAAACATTTAATAATAATAATTTAATCGACAGTGCCAATACCAGTAATGTAAATATTTTACCAAATAATGGTACAGTTTGCGCCGACTCGACAATGCCATCCGCAAGCGCAGAAAGTTTTGCAGCACATACTAGACCCAGCGAGGTTGCCACGTCATATAATAATTCACAAGTTTTGCTTTCAACTGTAATTGTTCAAATAAAAGTAAATAATGAGATATTTAAATGCAGAGCTCTACAAGATAATGGGTCGCAAAGCAATTTCGTAACTGAAGATCTTTGTAAAAGATTAAATTTGTCATTTAAAAGTATTAGACATGCAGTTAGAGGTATTGGACAAAATATGGCTAATATAAACAAGCAGGTAAATATCGAAATCAGTTCAAATGTGAACCATAGTTTCAAAAGAAAAATTAACTGTTTAGTTATCAATAAAATAACAGATAATTTACCCCTGTTTACCTTTAATAAAGATAAATTAAAAATCCCTTTTTGTATTGAATTAGCTGATACTGAATTTAATGTATCACAGGAAATTGAACTATTGTTAGGATCCGAATGGATTCTCCTTAAATGACGTACAATTCAAAGGTCCAACTTTGCAACAAGATATTTTCGACATTCTAGTCAGATTCCGTATTCGCAAATACGTCATGACAGGGGATATTAATAAAATGTACCGACAAATTCTTATTCATGAAGAAGACCGAAATTATCAAAAAATATTTTGGCGTCCTGAACCCGATCACGAATTAAAATGCTATAAGTTACATACAGTAACTTATGGAACAGCTTCGGCACCCTATTTGGCCGTTAAATGTTTATTTGATATAGCTGAAGAAAATAAAGATAATTCGTTAATCAGTAAAATACTAAAAGAAGATTTTTATATGGATGATTTACTTACAGGCGCAGATACGGAAGAAGAACTTTTGTACATTCAAAGGAATGTTTCAGATATTTTAAACAAATCGGGTTTTGAACTTCGTAAGTGGCTATGCAATAATAAGGATATATTAAGCAAATTTGAGGTAAATAACGACTTAGAAGTAGCTATTTTAAATATCGGTCTGAATGAACCTAATGAGACTCTAGGTATATATAGGAACGCACAAAGTGATTCATTAAATTATAAAATTAATATGGAAATAACGATAACAGAAAAAATTACAAAGAGGTCTATTATGTCAGCTATATCACAAATATTTGACCCGATGGGCATATTAGGACCCGTGATAATCATTGCCAAATTACTTATCCAAGATATTTGGAAACATAAATTGGACTGGGACGACGAATTACCAGTAAAAACATGTAAAGTCTGGAAGGAATTCCGAAATAACATTTTATCAATAAATTATTTCAAAATAAATAGATATATTATTGATTTTAATTATGCTAGTATAGAATTGCTTGGATATAGTGATGCATCTATAAAGGCATATGGTGCGTGCATTTATGTACGGTGTCGATTACAATCTGGTAAATATTCAAGTAATCTTTTATGCGCTAAAAGCCGTGTAGCACCATTAAAGCAAGTAAGTCTTCCCAGATTGGAACTTTGTGCAGCACAACTTTTAGCTAATTTAACAAATAAAATATTAAATAGTGTACATATTAAGTTTAATAATTATTATTTTTGGTCAGATTCAAATATTACCCTGTGTTGGATTCGTGGTGAGGCATCATCTTGGAAAACTTTTGTCGCTAATAGGGTCAGTGATATTCAATCATTGACAAATAAAAGGGATTGGAATTATGTACCATCTGGAGACAATCCAGCTGATCTACTTTCTCGCGGTACCTCTCCACAAGTTTTAATGAACAATAATTTATGGTGGCATGGGCCGGATTATCTTTTAAGAGACAGCTGCTATTGGAATATTCTAGAATGCAAGGTAGATGAAGACATTCCAGAACAAAAAACAGTATCCTGTGTTATGAATAATGCTGCTATTAAAAATTTTTTTGACAGGTTATCGAGTTGCTATAATTTAAATGAAATGGTACATGTCTTGTCGTATGCTGTTCGATTCCTAAAATATATAAAAAATAAAAATAGATGTGACAATCAACCTAAGCCTTTATCCCCTGAGGAATTAGATAAATCTTCAAAATTGTTAATCAGGGAGGCTCAAAGGGAGGTATTTTCCGTAGAATTCAATAATTTATTATTAGGAAAATCCATTTCTCCGAAAAGTAAAATTTTAAGTCTAAATCCAATTATAAGAAATGGTTTGATTTGCGTAAGCGGTAGGTTAAAAAATGCTAACTTAAGAAGTGAAATCAAATATCCAATAATCTTACCTAACAATCATTTTTTAACTAAATACATTTTAGAAAATGTACATAAACGACTGTTGCATTGTGGAGCTCAGGCTCTCCTATATTCAATTCGTGAAAGATACTGGCCAATATCAGTGTAGAAATATTGTGAATAAATGTTCAATTTGTTTTAAAGCTAAACCCAAGAACACTAATTATCTAATGGGTAACTTGCCAGATGTACGAGTAAATACTTTTGGGGTTTTTGAAAATGTTGGCACAGATTATGGTGGACCATTTTATATTAAAAAGGGCGTGGCAAACCAAAAAATATATATTCCGATAATGGTCCTAATTATGTAGGTGCTAATAGAGAAATTAATAAGGTTTTTGATTTTTTAAACGACAACTCCGAGATCATTGGATCACAATTGGCCGACGAAAACATATCGTGGCATTTCATTCCAGCCAATTCTCCAACCTTTGGGGGACTTTGGGAGGCTGGAATGAAAAGCACTAAATTTCATATTAAAAGAGTTATAGGAAACATGCCTTTAACATTTGAGGAATTCGGAACTTTTTTAATTCGAATAGAAGGTATTTTAAATTCTCGACCTCTGTGTCCATTAACCGAAGATCCAGAAGACTATTCAGCATTAACTCCAGCCCATTTTTTAATTGGTCGGACAATTACCTCCATTCCCGAGTACAATTTAACTGATGTTACGCAAAATCGACTGTCCAGGTGGCAGCACATTCAGAGCATGGTACAACATTATTGGAAAAGGTGGCAGAAAGAATATCTAGCTGAACTTCAAACACGGACAAAATGGCGAAAGCGATGTGAGGAAATTGTGAAGATGGGATCTTTGGTCCTTATCAAGGACGATAATGCAGCAGTTCTACAATGGCAGTTGGGACGTGTCATAGAACTGCATCGTGGTAGTGATGGCATTGTCAGAGTAGTAACTATAAAAGTGCGGTCGGGAACGGTGAAACGAGCAATTAATCGTATATGTGTCCTTCCCGTAGACACAGAATAACTAAATACTCTCAATCTTTACTTTGAAATAATAGAACGTTTAGTGTAGTTACTTTCTTGTTTTTTAGGTGTTAAACCATTGACAATTATTTTGATATTTTAATGTAACACAAATGTAAACATTTTCATTGGTTTTTAATGTGGAGTATTTTTTCCTATAATTAAGCAGCTTTTTTGTAATTTTACTCTTTTGAAAGATTTCCTTTCAAGGTGGCCGGTATGTCAAGGTGTACACCTGACAAATTGTAAAAAGTGACAGGAGACGATCTCTCTCGCCAATATGGCTGCCGTAACCAAACGTGTGTTAATTTGCTCCTACTTGTATTAATAATAAAAGTGCTACAGTCCACAAAAAAAAAATTATTTATTTATTGACCTAAACAGTGATTATTCGTGTTTTTTGGCAAGTGGAGGTGTTTTTGGCATTCAGCAGCTCTATTTCACATGGATTTTCTTTTTTGGTGTCTTGCAATTCGATATCTTCGCATAGGTATATTGTCGCTGGGTATAGCTCATGACATGGAATGCTCATAAATGAATATTTTGAATTATTTTTCAATAAATATCTATTATTTGATAAAACTGCTGTTATTTGACCTTGTTTTTCGACAGGGATAGGATACAAACGATAGTAATTGAAATTTTCGGTAAGTGTAATCGGTATTTGTAGTACATAATATGTGATTCTTTTATTCAAAATATAGCTACTAATTTTTGTAAGCTGTTGAAATAGTCCAATATTTTCTATTTTCACTTTAATTGGTAGTTGACTATTTTTTAACTGCCTTTCGACCAAAAGTAATTCATTATAAAAGTCGGTTGTTGTTATTATACTTGGATGCATTATCTTGTAGTATTGATATGATAATTTCGAACATGTTAATAATTTGACTAATGGTATCCATGAGGATGAATGTGGAATTTTCCTCCAATTAATGCTGAAATTTAATTTAGTTTTGAAGCTAGAGTTTCTTCATTGTGACTTATTTGATTTATAGTAGAGTTAAATTTATTTATCAAAGAAATTGAAAGAGAATTTTGTGTTTTTATGTTATCATTGAATTTATACTGATTTTCTTGGAGCTCTTTAATCAATTGATCGTACCTCTCTCCATCACTTACCGGTTATTGTCTTAAAGATTGATCCAAGACCGTTAATAATACCTCTTTTTGGCCTTTAAGCAGCAGGTAGTATTTCACGTAATTTGTTTTCAACTTTTTGTTCCACAAATCTGAGAATTTTCAAATAATTTGCTACATCGAATGAGAAATTTTCATTTTTTGACAAATAGTATTTAAAATGTTTTGAATGGATATTTAATTTATTCACTTCGTCAATAATTGGATTTAGGTCATAATAATGCAATAATTTAAAATTATTAACTGTAATTTTGGCAATTCCCAGCTCTAATGGCAATAATCCGAAATTGTTTTCCATGTTTTTTAACGAAATTTTGTCGTCAGAGGATCCGACGGACCATAAAAGCCTGAAATAAAATAATTTTGTTCATTTTATTTATTTATTTTATTTTTCAATCTTTGAATTTCACCTTCAGAGGTCGTTTTAAATTGTCCATGTAAACTTTATTTTGATCACTTGTCTAACTTTTTTTAAGGGTTGACTTTTGAAATTTAGTGGCTTGTTTCTGTCTTTTGTGTTGTTTAACGTAAGTTTTTTGATTTTGTTGGAATATGTTAGGATCATCACGAGTTTTTTTAATTGTCTCTGTCCTTTTATGTTTTTCTTTTATCAAATCGTCATTTATTTTTGCGTAAAGGAGTTTTGAACGTTCTTTGTGATCGTCGATGTAATGGTTTATTAGAATTTTGTCTATGTCAATATTAAATGGGTCGTTATTATTTAAATGCCCTGTAGTTATATCAATTGGTTTTAGTTTTGTTGTTGAGTGAATGGTATGGTTGTATGCTAAAATGGCATAAATCATTTTCATAGAAATTGGTGTTTTTAGGAAACCTTTTGTGTTTAATAGTCTAATATGTTCGATGAGTGTTGAGTGTAGTCTCTCGATACAGCCTTGTGATTGAGGGTGATCAGGTGATCCAAAATAAATTTTTATTTTGAGCAAATCTAGGAGTTCTGCTATGACAGAGTTTTTGAATTCGGCTCCGTTATCGTTGAATATTAGTTCAGGTATGCCATGATGGGAAAAATATATTAAAAGATTATTCACAATTTCTGTGCTTGATAAAATTGATAATTGGTAGGCTTGTGCATATTTTGAAAATGAGTCTATAGTTGTCAAAAACTTGTGTTGTTCTATGGAGAATGTGTCCATATATAAAATTTCAAACGGTTTGGTTGCTGTTGGTGTTTGATTCATTTTTATGGCAACTGGGTGTCATTCGTATTTAGGTCTTTGACAGGGTTCACAGTCATTTATGAAAGTTTGAATGGAGTTTTTTAGAAAAGGCCAGAAGTATTTGTCTTTGATTCTTTGATAAGTTTCGTCAATTCCTCGATGATTTGATTCACCTTCGTGATAAGATTGGATTATATCGTGTACATCGTTTTTACTTGTAACGTCAATTAGTTTTTTGGTACATCTTTTTAGTTTTAAAAAGGAATGTTTGAAATATTTTTGGAGGGTAACTAGAAATGGTTCGTATAAGTCGGAATCTTCAAAGTATAAGTAATATTGGGTTTCGGGGTTAATATAATTTTTTACGAACTCTTTTTCGAAATTATTTTTTGATAGTTGCAGGCTTATTCTTTTTCTGTTTTCGAATAAAATTTTAATTCTTGGATTAGCAGGAGAATGTAGTACTGAATTAATGAATATTTGATTTTTTCCATAGTTAACGGCCGTGGAGATCGTGGAAATTCCGAAAATTGGATTTGGGCTGTTATTAGAATGTACTGTTTGTTAGTCGCTTTCAACTAAGTCGTCGTTTGTATTCGGTTGCTCGTTTATTTCAGTTTCTGGTATTGTTGTGTTGTCAAAGTCATGTTCTACTTGTAGCGAGTCGTTGTCGATAGTTTTGTCTTGATTAGTCGTATTAATTTTGGGAATAGGAATGGTTTCAGTATAAAAATCTATTGGTGGAGTTTGATTACTCGCAGTTGTTGGCTCATTGTTTTTAAGTGAGCTTCTATTTAAAGAGTTATGATTTTCAGTGTCCTGAATAATATCGTCTATTTGTTTCCAAAAGTCATTTGTCTCTTTTGTATGAATTTCAATTCGAGATAGTGCGTCGGCGTTTGAATTTAAACTTCCTTTTTTGTAAATAATGTAGGTGTATTCAAGAATTTACTATTTTCGTCTTTCAAAGAAAAAAGCCATTTGAGTGGTTTGTGGTCGGTCACTACGTGTCCCAAATAAGCTACTTCTTTTCTCAAAAACTCTGACTTATCGACTTGTATTGTAAAGTTTGATTCTCTGAGGCTTTCAAAAACATTTTTTAAACGTTCTAAGTGTTCTTGTAAGGATGTTTGGAATATTATAATATCATCCAAATAAACAAGACATTGTTCGTTTTGTATGCCACGAAGGATATTGTCCATGACACGTTGGAAGGTAGCAGGTGCTCCTTTCAACCCGAATGGCATGCTCAAAAATTCCCAGTGTCCGTTTTCGGTGGTAAATGCTGTTTTTTCAATATCGTTTGGATCCATCTCGATTTGGTGGAACTCACTAGCTAAATCTAGAGTGGTGAAATATTGACATTTTCCTAACTTGTCTAAAAGGTCGGTGATATTAGGCAAAGGGTACTTATCATTTACAGTTTTAGCATTTAATTCACGATAATCAATAACAACTCTCCATTTTTGTTGACCTGAGGCGTTCATTTTCTACTGTAAGTGGTTCTGAAAAGTCTAATGTGAGTTGATTGGTACCGTTATTTAAGATTGTAGTCAATGCCATACCATGTTTAGCTATAGTTAAGCTTTCGGGTATTTCACAATTGTGAATTTTTTGATGTATAATAATTTCTCCGTCGATTGACGTTTCAACTCGTATTACTTGTTCGGATCGTGGGGCAATTTTGATTAAATTGAATTCATTTCCGGTACGGTGAAAAAGTAACTGAATTTTTGAAAAGGGTGTTGACAAATAACTTTTCTCGAAGTCTAAATTCGCTTGTAAAATTTTTAAGTTGTCTATACCTATTAGCCCGTCAAATACGTTATGAAATTTAAACAAAAAGGATTTTAATTCTAAAGGTTGTGGCAATTTAAATATTTTTGATGCTGGTAATAAAGCACTATATTTGTGAGCAGATTTTTGAAATACAGTAAATACTAAAAATGGGTCCTTTTTTATTTTATTTGGGAATAACTTATATACTATATTTGGATCCATAAAAGATTTTGTGGAACCTGAATCAATTAGTATCTTTAAGTCGTATTCCGGAAATAAAATATAAGGTAATTCACTAGAATTAGTGTTATTGATACATATAACTTGAGAATCTAATTCGGCATTTGATTCCGAAGCCTTTTTTGAAAATTTCCGTTTGTTTGTTCGAGATCATTTAAATCAAAAGATTCTGAATTATATGCTTGGTTGCTTTGTTCGATATAGCTATTGTTATTTGAAATTTTGTTTACTTTATAATCATAATTATCTTGCTCAGAATCCTGAAAAGAAGTTTGACAGTCGGCATTAAACAATTCTTCAGAGATAAAATTCCTGCGGGGTCATTGATTTGAATAAGAAGTGTTCGAAACGTTTGGCACGTTACGGATAGAAGTATTGGAGGGTGTATCTCTGTTAAAGGTGCTTCGAATTGAAACACTCATGGGTGTGGGTTTTGGTAGGATTTGATTTTGTATTTGGTTGGGCCTAAATACATCGTTGTTTCGGTTTTGTCTAAAAACGCTAGAACTGCTTGGAAAATGTTGATATCTCAACGGCTGGGGCTGAATTGGGATTGGCCCTGTTGGAAAGGTATTGGCGAATGCACTGTTGGGGGTATTTGAATTAAAATTGTTCCTATTGAAATCATTTCGATGATTGAATTGATTTTGATTATTTGAATGAGGGGGGTTGAAATTGGGTATTTGCTGTTGCCTCGCTTACAAGGAAATTTGTCTATAGGAATTTTCATTTTGATAATTTTGGAAGTAACTGATGTTATCTTCCTCTAGGACGAATTGCAACGCTTCGCTTAAGTCGTTTGGTCTCATACAACGAATTGTTGTTCCTAAGGGTTCTCTTAGACCAGATAGGAATGTTTTTAAAGCTAGATTATTATATAAATCTCTTTTCAATAATTTATTGGCTTGAATGGCTTCATGCAAATCTACATAGCTGCAGTGAATATTAAGGATATTCAGAACTCTATCATACAATTGTTGAGGTCGTTCATTAATATTTTGTCTCATCATTACAAGATCACGATTTAAACATGACTCGTCTCTTTGGTCTGCGAAATTTCTTGTAAGTGTATCTTTTAAAGAATTCCAAGTAGCGACATTTTTAATGTTTACAACTAATTTGGCATTGCCACGCAGTTTTGAAATTAATTAATTAAGTAAATATGGATTCTGAAAATGATGGGGTTGCTCTCTTAAATAAAATGTACCAATAATTGATTCACAAATAGATAAATAACGATTAAGTTCATTCGGGTTACCATCAAATTCTGGAACACAGTTAAGAAATTCAGGTTTAAATTCTGCCATTATTGGTCTTATCAAATTGGGAATATTTGAATTTATTTCTAAACTTTCAAGTTCGCTTACCAAAGATTCGATGGACATATATAATGCAAATTTATTTATGTATCCTTATTGAATTATCTTATCTTAATTTATAAAAAAAACATTTTTTGCTAACTGTGTACTATCTGTTTCTATTTATCCCTGTTCAATTAATAATTACTTCGACTTACATAAAAATGATGATGAATTTGAGCATATCCACTTAACTATGAGAATACAATTCTCGCAAAGTTGGACGATTCCTGTTCCAACTTGCGTCGCTTCGAATTGCAAGAGTGCTTCGATGGTTTTCGATAGATGGGTTTCTCGATTTTCGGAGAACCACTCCACTTAAACACTGAACGAAAAAGGTACGTTATATTAATAAAAAAGTACATCAA
>CAJUYG010002100.1:0-40134 GCA_910591675.1 Galerucella calmariensis
ATCTTTTTTTAAAAAGCCTTTTCCATACGTGAAAAGATAAGTTATATTTATTCAGGAACCACAAACACATTAAATTCATTTGATAATCATCACTTATAAATAAAACTAAATGTCAACATTTGTGTATGCCAACAAAATAAATAAACTAACAATGACATTATTAATGATGAAATCAGAAAACACGTCTGTTTAGCATTTAGCATGCTGTTCGTAGTTCGGGAAATGTACGTAGGTGAATACGTCCAACAGTTGAATAGTATCATATTTCACTGCTTCTCACTGTATCCGATATGAATTACCATAACAAAAAAAATATTGTACATATATTTCTCATTCCTTAATAAGTAAATTATACTTCTAGAACACTGAAACCCAGACCAGAGGATTTTACAAACTAATCCAACTATATTAAGAACTTTGAGTGTGTATATATTCATGCCCTGTCGACTGTTTGGCGTAATTAAACAAGGAAGCATCAAAACCTTTAAAAGTAGGGGAGATATGGAGAAATGTTTGTTGTTTTTGCTCCCATATTTTATATTATATTATAATAGTTTGATTATTTTGTAGCAGGTGCAGTACCATTTTCTAATATTATTTCATTTTATTATGGAAATAACGTCTTGCTCAGTGAATATGTTATGTTCTATGGTGTGATGTTATCCAAACTCATGTGAAATATTGGATTGTCAGGGATTTTCCCAGTTGTATCTGTGTGCCCTAGTGCATTGTTAGGAGACCATATGTCCCTGGATTTCAGTCTAAGAATGACCATCAAAAACTTCCAAACGGGAAAGGCTTCCACCGATAACGTCCCCGTTTTGTTCATTGCCCCGATAATGACAAAGAGATCTGGATTGCAGTTGATACATCCACTTCTGAAGATACTCCTGTTCTCCTCCTCCACCAGACTATCATACCATGGGTTATTGTTGGCATGATCACAGTTGAGTAAAGCCAGTAAACGTCCCCAGATTTTGCCCATAGCTCTTTATCATTGTCAAAAAAGCCTAGTTGCCCTGGTTAATTTGTTTTCATTTGTGTCCTTTCATACAGTTTAGAAACGAGGGTCATCAAAAGTGTCACATGGCATACAAAATCTGTAGGTACTGAGCACTTAATCATATAATATCAATATCAATGCAACAAAATGCAGAGGAGCTGGACTAAATAAAATATAGTGTCATCTCAAAATATATAATCTCTTGTGTATGTCAAATTATAATACCATCTATTTTCTCTAGTTTTCCCTAAGTAACACAAAGTTATCAATTCCGTCTATTTTTGTACCATTGCAGTTTATGCAAAAAAGACATTCATTAGCATCCTTAGTTCAGAATATCGTAGGTTTTCATATCAATTAAAATGTAATTTAAAAGGAATTAGCGGAAATGGCAAGAGGATTAGATGGTTTTTAAAAAGGCACCGTGTAATAATTATTTTTCAGGCTGATAATCCTTTATTACCCTTTGGTGTAATTACCGAAGTAAAACGTCACAGAAGTATAAAAAGCATATCATGTTAGAATTATTAGATATTTGCACTATCCAGAAGTCCAGTAATTCAGCGTACTGGTTCATTCAATTTTCAATTCAAAAACGTTAATTAGAAACAATGAACCATGTTGTGAGTAACTATTCATCTAAATCGTATAGTATTTTGTAACATGCTGTTCAGTTGATACCTTTTCGTCTTGAAACTATTCCATTTGGTGAATTTTTTGTTGCTTATTAGTCACTTCCTCCCAATTGCAACTAAGTTTCTAAGCATGCCGTATCCTTGTCGCACCACCCACTTCAAAATAAAACATTAATTTTTATGAACTCCTCTTTAATTTTGTCTGACGATGCTTGAAATTCCAATTTTCGATCCAACTGTCACCTTCAAGGCAACATTTTATTTATATTTCCTCTCCCATTTTGGGTGAACAATTCTTTATTGCCTGGTTTGTGAGTTAATAATTGTATTTTCCGTGGGTTATTTCATATTCTAGTGCTCACTGGCTATTCATATTTATTGATAATTTGCGTTTTTGTATATTTAAGGAACGGAACGAAAAGTCAATGCATCTTCAAGCCAACTCCGTTCACAATCCGTGCACGAGGGGAAACATCTCCGCATCCGCAGCCCTCGCGCTAAGAGCTGCAAACATCCTCAGCCCTCTAAGATAAGTCCCCTCGTCTTATCTTTAGCGTGTGTAAAATTTGGATTTCGCGTGCTAATTATTACAATTTGGTTTTTAATATCAATTGTACACCCCATTCCAGTGATAGCGTATAAAATAGTTTAATTGGTGCCGAATTCCACTGCTTGAGGTGGGGTGCTCTAGCCTGGGGCAATTTCATTCCTAAAATCTTAGCTTCCATGAAATATAGAGAAAATCATCTGAGAGATCAATTCAAATGGTCAATTTGTATTCGAATCTTCCCAACAAATTTGCCAGCTCTGAAGCTCACGTATCAACCAATAGACAAGAGTATAACCAAGTTCAAAGAAAGGTCCAGTCTTTAACAGTATGGGTGCGTTGTATCAAACACCTAAATTGGGTTTAATGATAACTGATGTTTGGACTGATGTGATTATTTGATATTTCTTTCTCCATTTAATCCTATTAAAACTGTGCATCTTCGGTCACGTGTTCAAAAATAACCAATTAGAAATAAATTACACTGAATATCACCCTCCTGTATCAAAAATCCCATATAAAGCGGAATCTTATCGGAATTAATTGCACGAGTGCATCAAAATTACCGATAATTTTGCATGACAGCATGTTGTTTAAAAACTGCATGAGTTCATTTCCATATTTTGGAGAAAGAGCCCGACATCGAAGGTAGAGGAGTCTTTTAACAAAATATGAAAATTACCGAATTTATTTTTTCCAAGACAACACTACACTACTTCTTGTTCACCAACTCCTTCTTTTGCTAATGCAGATATTGCAGAAGCTCTATGTGAATGATTGGTTATTTTTTTTTTTTGTGTCTATACCAATTGATTCTGCGATATTTTCGTCCACTTTGAAATTGTATTAATTCCCAATGATGAGTTTTTGTACCATATTCCTTTCTCCCAATTTGGATGTACTGTTGAAAATAATCTTGTTGTTGTTAGATAAGGATTGGATTCTCTTTTTTCAATAATTTTTAAAAATAAAAGAACGGGACACAAATTGTTGTTAGCATTATTCCTTACCAGCCACTTACTGCCAGATAAAGCTTTTGATCCTCCTTGTGTCGTTTTGGAAAAGATTGGATTATATTCTACCCTGCCAGTGAAATTACCTTTATTATCATATTCTTTTTTAAAGTGATTAATATCACAATTAGCAGCTTCATTTCCATGCCATGCTAATTCGAACGAACATAAATAAAAAAACTTTTTTTGTAACCCATCAGGATTATCTTCAGAATAGCTTTCCACCATTTCCATTAATTCTTCTTTGATAAACGCGTTAGAACTTCTTTTTCTGGTTCCAGGTTCAGCCTGAAGCTTTTCACCTTTTGTATCCCTGGCCAATCTAGCAAATTTATAGGCAATATTTTTAAATGGATCAATTTTGATGTTAAATTCTAGAAAATATTTTTCCTGAACCATTTGAGCAGTCGTTTTCCAAAGTGTTTTCACACACTAGCTTCAGTATAATCAGTTCCATCTCTTTTTTTCATGTTAAAACCATAATCTTCAAGAATTTTTGCTATAACTTGTTCAGAAGTATCCTTTTCTAACGTATAATTACGTGCGTCCAGAAACATTCGAAACTGTTCCCACGCAGACTTTTTTGTCTTCATTGCATTTCGCAGTATACTTTGCCTAATTGTACTCTCTATTTCATTTATTGAATTATTTCCAAATCTTGTATTATTCATGTTAATAATACTTATTTAAATTTTTGAAACAGTTTTAATGATTTTTAGACAGTTAAATAAATAAATAAACAACTTAGTTTCCTTAGAAACCACTAACGAAGATTTTATATTGAATTTTATCACAGAGTGATAGAATTTTCTACACATAGATTTGATATATTAAACGTCAAAAAAAGGCCGCGACAAGACAAAAAATTGCAAGTTCAAAACCTTCAAATTTTGTCAGTTATCAATTCACTCTTGTGAAATAGTCAGCACAAAAGCTCATAAACTGTCGCCACACGTATTGTCTGTTGTGTTTGGTGTTCTTTGGTTCGCTTTCCATCACTTTATTTTCTATAATTCCCAATGAATCACATCCGAGACATTTTTAAAAATATTTCTTGACTTTACTTGTCAAACTGATTTTATTTTTAATTATCATGGATTCACAATGGGATTACCGTGGATACGTAAACAATGCAATTATCGCAGTACTCTTTCGGTTTCTACAGTGTAGTTACCGCTGTAATCAATCGATAATTACAACATGCTTTCAGCATGCTCTATGACAAAATTATCTAGGTATTATCAAGACCCTAGAGGTGTTACTACTGATAAGATGCCGCTAACTATCGATAAGATCCCGCTAGCATTTTTCCGATCCCTAAGTGGTTACCGCTGCACCGAACGCTAATCGTATAGGACTTGTTAAATTATCATCGATGTTGCGTTCCTTATTAGGCCAGCGCACATGCCATGCGATCATGCTGCGGTGGCTGGCTGAAATTCATTTAATTGTTTTCATTGCCATTTTTTGAGGTTAAGTGATAATTACTCTGTTAATCAGTGGTTACGTACGTGGTGCAATATTTCGATTTTGTTGTTGACTTGAGTTATTCAAGAAGGGGAAGGGCGAATCCAATTACTATATTCCCTTCCCCTTCCAGTTCCCTTCTTGAATAACTTAATCACATGAAGTTCTTCTAGACGGGGAAGGGTGAATCCAATTATTACAGTCCCTTCCCCTTCTTGAATAACTTAATGTGGATTACAAGATATTGGATATTTTTTGAGGGGAATTATATTCCCTTCCCATTCTTGAATGACCTAATCACATTAAGTTCTTCTAGAAGGGGAAGGGTGAATCCAATTATTATATCCCCTTCCCCTTCTTGAATAACTTAATGTGGATTACAAGATATTGGATATCTTTTGAGGGGAGTTATATTCCCTTCCCCTTCTCGAATAACTCAATCACATTAGTCCTATAAGATAAGCGTTCGGTGTATCGCATTGCATGTGAGCTGGCCTAATAGGAAACGCAACGTCCATTATGATTTAACAAGTCCTATACGATTGGCGCTAAGTGTAGCGGTAACCACATAGGGATCGGAAAAATGCATCCCTCTAGCTATCGAAAATTTCCCTGTAGGTCCGTAACTATAGTAACGAGTCTTGAAATTGCGCATTTGTCATTGTGACATAAACCAAATTTCAAAATTCGTTGAAATGTCGCGATTTGGACAAGATTCTTTAAGTTCTATTCAAGAAAGAGTGACCGAAAGTAAAGCCAAAAATACAATACTTTTATTTATTTTACTTGAGAAATATTCTACCGAATTACACTCCTGCATTGGAATAGACATAATAATTTTCCATCCAAGCATGTGGTCAGTAAAACCTGCATTCGGTTATTTTCATATTTTGTTGAAAGAGCCCTCCTCCTTCGGAGTCTGACTCTTTTGCCTAAATATAAAAAAAAACTCATACAGTTATTAGACAACATGTTTTCATAAAAAAATATCAGTACCTAATTTTGATGCATTTGTGTAATTATAGTTGAAATAATACCCTTCTTGGTGTGCGTCATCGATTGTGACGTATATCTGGGTTTTCGGCATGTCGTTTATTTTATTTGCTATTTTAACATATAGCTAACCTTAAATTTGATAAATAATATCATCAGGATTGTATTTAGCCAAATTCGGAAAGGCTATGCAATTAATAATTACCAGCTTCTTTTTCTAACTGATAATACTTGAGAACTTTCAAAATACTGATGTTTTTCCGTGTATTCATGCATATTTTTGTATTATCCATATAAATAAAACAATAAGAATAATATTCACTTCTCATAAATAATAATTGACCGTAAACAACAAAGTACAGACCTGTCAAGAACTGTCAGTGTGACAGTAGAAAAAGACGTAATACTTATTGCCGCTACGAAAGTAACGCCTTCATAGTATTTTAAATTCTCGATTGATAGGTTGAGCTTGAGCGTAATCTAAACATCAACCAATCAAATTTTTGTAAGTCAAAGATTAGGGTTAACGTTTGTAATACATTTAAACGTTTCATTATTGTGATATTTTGATTAGGATTAATCACAGACCTGACTTTTTTTCCATTTCTTCCTACGTAATGTGTTAGAAAGACATTAACAATCGATGACGCACACCAAGAAGGGTATTATTTCAACTATACTTTCGATGAGAACCCCATGGGCAAATATCGAAGGTCATACCACGACTGCGTCAAATTTCATCGATTATTTTGTTCACTTGTCAAAATCTGACATTTTGGTGGTTTTAACCAATAGCAATACATTATTCTAGCCAATCATTCGGTATTATACTGATAATTCTGCTTCTTCATCGATAATACCTTGTTTACAATTGAAACGTCAAAATTTTACTTTGAATTTGTCATTATTGACAAGTACAAGTGCTTTGAAGTTTGTTGAAAAATTAACACAAACCGATTCAGTGCCATCACCCAAGAGAATATGAACATTTAATACAAAATTCCACTCCACAATTGATGAAAAAAATAATCTTCCCAAATACACCTCGCTCTCCAAATGTTATCACATAATTTTTTATTTTCATCACTCAAACTTGTTTATTTGAGGCAAAAACATTCAAACAAACTGAATTTAGATAAAATCCCTCGTCCCAAAAGACTGGGTACTTTATCAATCGGTTTATTTTCATATTCTTGCCAAATAAACAAGTCTTCGTGGAAAAGCAAAAAATTATCGATAAAATTTGAAGCACTTGTGGTATTATTATAGTATATTAAAGTATTAGTGGATATTAAGGTCTTTGAAACACGCGCGATTTTTCGAGCACGACGGCGAAGACCAGTTATCCACGAATACTTTACGCAATTTTTTTTATTGGTGCACTTTGAAATTATAAATACTGGTCGATAACTACTACAACAACAAGAAATGGAAATCATGAATGTCATTAAGAACTAAATGTCAAATGGTTGAATTCGTGATATATATATGATGTATACCGCGTTGTCATGGAAATGAGAAAAGCATAAACTATCTTGTATTTTGATGGAAGTTCAACGTTATCGAGTTCTGTGGATGTCAATAGTATTAATTCAAATACCATTTCCTAAGATTTGAAAAATCGAAATATTTATATTTCAAACAATACCAACTGTACTTTCCATTTTAATTTATAAATTTGACATAGTTAAATATTGTTCGAATGAAAGCTTTGACGTTACAAACTACTCCTGTCAGATCAATGATGAAAAAATTGTCATTTAGAAATGATTTAGACCATAGATTTAGACTTCGTTTCTCGAGTTGTTGATGTTGCCACGGTAACTTTAAAACACGCGCGTGTTAAAAAATTCGATTTAAACACGCTGAGGCGTGCTCAAAATAGGTAAAATCGTTGATTGAGGAGTGAGAAGATACGCAACCTTACGAGGCAAAATGTAGCGCGACAAGTGCCCGAGAATGGGATGGCGACACTATCGTCGAGCCCGAGAATTTTGTCAGGCGAGCTATGATCAGTAGACGGGGTAGTTTTTGAACGTTCACTTCGATATTTATAATCGGTTTTGCATTTGTTTGAGTCGGCAGTTGATCGGTACCAGCAGTATAAGTATTTTTTATTTTTGAATTTCGTTGTGCTTCTTAAATTTATTGAATTATGGAGATGAAAAAACAAAATACCTGTTGTTATAGGGGATGTTGTAATAAAAAGAAAAATAAAGACAATATAATCAGTTTTTTTAAATTCCCAGTGTCTAAATCAAATTTAATTTCTGAGTGGATACAGAACTGTGGAAATATGGATCTTTTTATGATGGAGGAGACATCGCTAAAAATCTTCGTGTATGCGAAAATCATTTTTCAAAAAATGATGTTTACCTCAGTGGGAAAAGAAAATTACTAAGAAAAGATGCAGTACCCGTTTCCTGGAAAGGTATGTAGGTTAATTATATTTTTGTCTGCTAATTTTGACTTAAATTAAATGAAAATTATTAAATAATTAGATATCAATTAATAGGCATGATGACTGATTTTGAAAAACTACTCTACGATGTTTGTTCGCATAAGTTTAATTTAAAAAAAGTTGTTTCTTTCAAAAATAAAGGCTAAAAGGAGAAATTTACGTTTTTAAAATATAATTAAAATCTCGCACCAAAACGCAAAAATATTTCAGTTAGCAAATTAGAAGTTTATTTTGATTACCTCTACTATAATTTGAATTATTATTTTGTGTGATTGTCATGAATTCTATAAAACGAGTACCTAAATATCATTTAAACGATGCAAAACCAGAAAATACGATAAAAGATCGAACGATATACAAAAGGTTGAAGTTACACAAAAGTTGACAGTTTTTCTCGTCTAATTGCTAGGCAACAGTTTCTCATTAAACAATCCAAATTTACCCGATAAAATACAAACCTCTTGTGCAATTATAAGTGAAAATAATACCCTGGCAATAGTGATTTTCATCATACCTGTTCATAATTTTCTGTTAGGTTAGGTTAAAATAAGTGTTATACTTTTTTATTGAATAGGCGAAATTTTTTTTCCAGTCACTGAAAATATTCCTGGTACTTCTCAAATGCAAGAGGATACTTCGCAGTTCCTCCCAATCGCATGCAGAGGTAGGAAATGCATAAAATTTATCAATCAACGATGATGTTTCTAATAAATTCCACAATGAGTATATTAAAAAACATATTGATATTGACAAGTGTTTTGTCATTGATATATCATCGTCAGAATGACAGAAGTTACATTCTGTCAGTATCGAAACAATTGTCAATATCAATATTTTTACAATGAAATAAACTGTAAACGTTTAGCTAAAACAGTAGCTTTATCAAACAAGTGAAGGTGTAGTGAGCATTTTCTCAATTTTTGATTTATTTGTTTATACGAAATTTCAAGGATATTGCAAGGATATTTACAAAAATATTGAAAAAAGAATGGTTGATTTTATTTGGTGGTTAAGGAGATTACCTGAATTTTTTGAATTCAATCTATTAGAAGCTCTTGAGATGAATAAAAATAAATATTCAAGTAATCTTCTTAACGACCAAATAGATATCAATCTCTCTCACTTATTAACCTTATTTATCTAGAAAATAGTTCGGGAATTATTGTTGTGAGTAAATTTCCAGGTAAACTTATTCAAATATTTTTAATATTATCAGCAGAATTCCGTGTTTAGGTAAAGTCCGTCCGGAAATATAAGAACCAAACTTATTGTTAAAGATTATTTATGACCTCATAATTCAGCAGGTCCCTTTCTGTTAAAATCAATATACCAATAACTAGTTGTTTTTGAAGATTAAATACTTAGTTATAATTATAGGTATATATTGATTTTTATAGAAACGGTACTGCTTTATACCTGAATCATGAATAATCTTGTATAGGTTGTTTACAATAAGTTACATCTTAATTGGAGATTATAAAGTTGGGATATTATATTTCCGGATGGACTATACTTTTTGCACTTTATTTCCATGTAAAAATTTTCTAATACTCTTGTTAAATTCCTAAAATTCCGTATGTATTTATTCACTGTATAAATTAAATTTTTTTTATTATCCCTCGTTCCATGAAGCTACTGTTTTAGCGAAACGCGTCACAAGTTTAAAGTGAACATAAGTTCAAATAATAATATGATGAAGATTGAAACCAATCAAATTGTTTTATTGCATCGTTCAGTATGGATCTTCATCAAGTAAAATTTTCCCATTTTTTTCAATATAGTGGAATTAATTATTAACAGTTCCATTCATAACAGAAATAATTTTATATTTTATATTTCAGAAGGGCACTTGAAAACATATTGTAGAAAAAGGCCCCATGAAGATGACATAGAGGTTGACCAGCTTGTAGAATTTGTTGATTACAGTCCAAGTTGCAAGAGCCCAAGTACTGAGGCAGCGCCAAAAAATACAATAGAATTTGCAGATACTCCATCTTCAACTGAATCTGAGGTGAAAAAAAGGTCTAGAATTTCAAGTGTAAAGTTATGTTCATTGAGAAAAAAGTTTAGAGCTGAAAGAACGCAAAATTTTCGATTGAAAAAAAAATCAAAGGTAACGACTGAAAATCTCCTGGCCAATTTGTTAAAAGACAAAAGTCCTTCTGTGAAAACATTTGTCAATATGCAGTTATCTTCAATGAAAAAAAAGTATGGAAAACAAACGAACGCCATTTGGCTCTTTCTCTTTATTATAAGTCACCTGGATGTTATAAATTCTTAAGGCAATGTTTGTCATTTTCTTTGCCATCAGTTCGTACTATCCAGTCTTGGCTTCGAGTAATCAATTTGAAAACTGGTTTGGAGAACAGCTTAACAAAAAAACTTGAATTAAAAGTCAAAACTATGCCTGAAAGAGAACGAGCTTGTGTGGTTCTATTTGATGAAATTCATTTAGAATCCAAATTACAGTATAATCAGTTTTATGACTGTATTGAAGGTTACGAGGATTTAGGATTTCTTGGTCGAAAAAACAAAGCCGCCAATTCAGCTCTAGTATTTTATATTAGAGGCATTTTTGATAACTGGAAAATGCCTTTATGCTATTTTACCTCAAATGGGTCCATAAAAGGAGATATCTTGGCACAGATAATAACATACGTTATTCAAGGTTTGGATAAGATACAACTTATTCCAGTAGCTCTAGTTTGTGATCAGGGCACCTGTAATAGAAGTGCTTTCAAAATTTTAGGTGCAACAGAAAAGTATCCATTAATTTCTATTAATAGTTGTAAATTATTTACCATATTTGACGTTCCACACCTATTAAAAAGCCTAAGAAATAACTTTATGAATCCGAAATTATATTTTCGAATTAATGGAAGTCCCGTATCTTGGCAAGATTTAGTCAAAACATATTCGCGAGATAAAGAAAGCAAAACCACTAGGGCATTGTCAAAAATTACGGATACCCACTTACATCCAAATACATGGCAAAAAATGAGAGTCAAATTTGCAGCTCAGATTTTCTCAAATTCTTTTAGTGCTGCAATAAGGACATGTTCCCAAATTAATGCCTTTCAAAGTGCAACAGCCGAAAATACTGCAGACTTCCTAAAGAAAATAAATGTTTTATTTGATTCCCTCAACAGCAGAACTCTATTTGATCCAAATCCTGATAGACGACCCCTTTCTCTTAAAAATCCCACCTCATTGAATCACTTAAAATTTGGACTTGATTATTTTAATTCAATTGAGATTTTTGAAAATGATATCAAAAGAAATAATATCCACTGTATTAACGGTTTCATTTGGACACTTAATTCAGTTCTTGGTTTATTTGAACATTTGAGAAATACCTTCAACTGTAATTATATGATAACTAGCCATCTGAATCAGGATCCATTTTCTGTAATTGGGAATAGGTGTGGATACAATGCAAAACCAAGTGTCCAACAATTTCGAATATCTTTGCAGTGCAACATAAACATTAGATTACAAAAAGCATTAGATAGTGGAAATTGCGAAGAAGATTTGCAAGAGTTTTTAGAATTAGACGACAATCAGTCAAATAAAACTGACCTTCCAGTTATGGAAGCTAATAACTATGCAACTAATTCTTCGGAAAATATATTATCGCAAACTGATATCAGCGGCTTTATTTCTACTGATTTGAACATTCTTAATGAGACTAACAAAATTATTAATTTAGAAACTTGTTCTAATGTTTATGTTGCCGGATATTTCGCCAAAATGTTGGTAGAAAAAACAAAATGTGAAAACGATTGTTATAATTTTTTAATAAAAGATCAAATTGATATAAATGACAAGAAAGAAATTTTGTTAATTAATAAAAGCTTTGCTACAAAAAATAACGTATCTTCTCTTAAGAACCCGACAAACAGTTATGTGAGTCTATGCCAAAAAATGATAAAATCTTTTAATGAAATTTACCAGATATTAAAAGTTAGTGATAATCTATCCAAATCAATTTATAATAAACTATTAGAAATAATTCACTTACATAAGACAAACTTATGTCCTCTGCATATCGAAAAATATTTAAAATTATTAATTAAGACTATGATTTATAACAACTTGAAATGGGAAAGTCAAAATCTGAAATCAAATTTAATGAAAACTGGTAAACCTCACCGAAAGATATGTATTTTATCTAAAAAAACAAACACAAGTCAGCAGCATCTGTAGATACTTTGTAGATATTTTGGTTTTGGATACTTTTCTTTGGTAACGTTGCAACAGTATTTAGATATAAGATATTTTATTTCTACTACTTGTATTTCTAGTTGATACTTTTTTTATTTCAAATTGTAAATATGTAGGTATTTATAAATCTTTACTAAATTTTTTTTCTTGGGCATGGTTGATATTTGAAACGTAGACATATACATGTGTATACATTGTAACCCTATTTTTGTATGATTTCATTTTGATCATATTTATTGTACCTACCGAAGTAAATTTCCTTCCGTATCATGTTAAGTTATTCAAGATAGGCATACTAATAATACCTAATAATAATAATAATTAAATAAAGATATACTAATATATGAACAGATTTTTGTTTTATTTACTTTTTAAGGTGGTAGGTACCTACTTTACTCCTTCTACCATTTGCATTAGATGAAACAGTTGATTGAACGGTAAAATGTTATTTTTCAGCGGATATACATGAATTCATTTCATAATACTGGAAATTATGATTTGGTGTTTAGTGCGACTTTTACATACGGTTTTCATACATAAATCGACGACAAATAGTTCCTTCAAACATTATCCTAACGTCATTATCTCAATAAACGCTAAGCGCCGAGTACGAATCCCGTATTGTTGCCCATTTCATAGAAATTAATACTTATCTATTTATTTTGAACCTTTTGTTATGCTGCATCTGGCGAGACGTGAGATAAAATGAGAGTTTCCTTGTTGGGCCACCAGAGGCTCCACCTTACAAATGTCGTGACTAGGGCCAGGGGTCAATCGGCGTAAGGAGAATGAAAAACGTCGTCTGCTACAAATAAATGTATTGCTTTGCGTATCTTCCCAAACTCCTCAATCAACGGTAAAATGGTTCACCAATAAAAAAAATATGAAAAGAAACCGATTCGTTTTGTTTGAATGTTTTTGCCTCAAATAAACAAGTTTGAGTGATGAAAATAACAAATTATGTGATAAAATTTTAAGAACGAGTTGTATTTGGGAAGATTATTTTTTTCAACAATTTAAAATTTTGTATTGAATGCTCAATATTCTCTTGGGTGATGGCCATAGAGATACTAGTAGTATCTCTATGATGATGATGTCCATTTTTCAATAAACTTCGAAGCACTTCCAGTTGTCAATAATAGATAGATATTGCTTGTTTAAAAATAGTCTGCGGTAGTTACGTTTTTGCGCGATCGATCTTTTTTGTTTATTTACAGCATCAATTGTCAAGACGGTAGGTTGTGTTTACTGGTTTCTAAGTCTAACACGTCGGTAAGTGATTTACTCACCGTTCAGACGTCGGTAAGTAAATTACTTACCGACGTCTTAGCCCTACATACATTCAAGTGGTCTTAAATAATATATTACTGCATTCATTACACAAAAGGAACAAAAAAAATTAGATTTACATTTTTTAATGAACAGAACCGAACAGAACAATATAAAAAGGATTGAATAGCAATTTCATAAAACAATTTCACCAAAATGCAAATTATATTTTAAACTGACCGAGAAGTATAAATGTCACTTTTGACATTTCGTTCATTTAGAAGGAATTTAAATTATTTTATTCGAAATTTATTTCAATACGATAACGCAAAAAATAGTATAAGCATCTCGAACGTTAAGGGTAATACCGGTCTCAAGCAGAATTGGAGGCTTCGCTACGCTCAGCCTCCAAACATTGCTGTCGACCGGTAAACAACCCTTAGGGCGAGTTGTATCAAACACTTTATCTCGGTTTAATGAAAACTGATGTTTAGACTGTAGCTGATTGATGTATTTATTATCAACAATTACATTAGTCTACACATCAGTCATCATTAAACCGAGTTTAGGTGTTTGATACAACTCGCCCTTAGCGTTCTTAATACTTAATATACTATTGCGTTATTTCGACGTTTATTGAATGCGCGATTCACTTCTTTACGTCTCTAACGCTAATAACGTTAGCGCTTCGCGTTATTTACGGTTACATATCGTTGAGTTTTATTATAAATACGGCACATAATTGTCCTGTGCAGTTGACAAAATAGAACAAATCGCATCGGATTTCTGAGGTTATTGTTTATCATTGTGTTTATTGTTTAGATGGTGTTTAGTTTGTTTTGTGGTTTGCGTTCAAAATATGCAAATAGTAAGGTTGTTTGGTTTTTGATTTATTTAAAATTATAAGTAGGCATATACAGAAAAAGACAGGTTATGTAACTTCCTACATAACGCAGCGCTACGTTATTAAATTATAGCGATGGCAATAGCTCTTATTTCCAAATAAATTTTAAGCAGACCGTTATTTAAATAGCGCTACCTAATACCGCACCGTATGCGGTATTGCAATTGGCAATATCTCTCTATTGACAAATTCAAAGTAAAATTTTGTCGTTTCAATGCAAACAAGGTATTATTGATGAAGAAGCAGTTTTATCAGTATAATACCAAATGATTGGCTAGAAAAATGTATTGCTATTGGTTGAAGCCACCAGAATGTCAGATTTTGACAAGTGAAAAATAGAATCAAAGGTAATACCACAAGAGCTTCAAATTTTATCGATAATTCCCTCTTTTCCACGAAAACTTTATTTGGCAAAAATATGAAAACAAACCAATTATTGATAAAATCACGAGTCCGTTAGGACGAGGGTTTTTATCCAAATTCGGTTTGTTTGAATGTTTTTGCCTCAAATAAACAAGTTTGAGTGATGAAAATGAAAAATTATGTGATAAAATTTGGAGAACGTTATTTGGGAAGATTATTTTTTTCATCAATTATTGTAGAGTGGAATTTTGTATTAAATGTTCAATATTCCCTTGGCTGATGGCACTGAATCGGTTTGTGTTCATTTCTCAATAAACTTCGAAGCACTTTTAGTTGTCAATAATGACAAATTCATAGTAAAATTTTGACGTTCCAATGTAAACAAGGTATTATCGATAAGGAAGCAGAATTATCAGTATAATACCGAATGATTGGCTAGAATAATGTATTGCTATTGGTTGAAACCACCAAAATGTCAGATTTTGACAAGTGAAAAAAATAATCATTCATGTCTAAGCGTTTCCAAGGTGATGATGAAAATATTTTCTGTGGCGTGATTTTCTCTAATTTGTAAATTTGACAAATATAAATAAGTCGGTTTCAAAATTGGGAAACAAATATAATCAAATCAATCAATCGACGAATTAATAGAGGATAATATTCTATAAATATTTCTGAAATTCATTTGCATAAAAAATATTTTTACCGAATATACCTCGAACATTGATAAGTTTAAATAATTTTGCCACAATATTCCTCAAGCATGTTGCTTTGAGATAACAACCCCCTGCCTTCGGAGTCGGGTTGTTAGTAATCAATACGCTTTCGAAATCTATGATAAAATTATTGAAAATTATCAATGCTTTTGGTATATTATAGCTGATAATAATCACATCAATTTGTCACAGTCTAAACATCAGTTATCATTAAACCGAGTTTAGGTGTTCGATAAAATACAGGGCATTCTGTTCAAAATGACAGCTGTTGACTTCTGGCTCAACCAAAAATAATAATCATGTACATTGTTTAGCTAGTTTTTATTATACAATCATAATATACAGTGTAATAATAATATATAAAAACAAGAACTGTGCTCATTTTGTCCTTAATAATACACAACTGTCGAAATCGATCGCCTACTTAATGTAAGACTTATTTGTCCTCGGTGCTTATCGACTAAACCAACCTTAACATCATTTTCATACCTGCAACAATTGAAAACACTTTGATTATAATAATTAGGAAGTCGATCGGAAGGAACAATTGCGCTCTACTGATTCAGGATCACTGTCCATGTATCGTCGCTTCAGCGTAGCTTACGAGGCAAAATATGACGGGAGTACGTTTGCCTGTTGCAGGCAACGCTTACCTGTCGTCAAAGTGTAGTAGAAAAGTAGTGTTCTTGCCTCGTCTCCTCTCGTACGATCCTGTCAGTCGCTAAGTGATTGCTGCGTGGTGTACAACATGTCTGTAGCGTGGTTGTACAAAACAGACACTTCATTTTCGTCGCTTGACATATTGTATACTAACCACTTTCTTACGACACATGAACAGAATTTAAGCGTATCGTCACTTTTGATATTATAGGCTGACGCGACGATACATGGACAGTGTTTTAAAAGTTTTCGATTGATTAATTTCTTTGATTCATAAGCAGTAGTTGAATTTTCTCTCAACAACCCATGAAAGAAAATACGTGATGACTATCAGGATTCAAAAACCTATCGAATGTGGTTAGTTTAGGTTAGGTTACCACCTATAGTACCATTTAACATTCTGAAGAGAATATAATAAACCTTTATACAGGGTGAGGCAATTTTCTGACATCGGAGGATTACATCGTTGTGGTGAGAGATAGAACTTTATAATTTTGTGTGAGCTAATACAGTTACTGAGGGCACATTTTGAAAATACTTTCGATTCAACAGGGTGTTCCAAAACCACGTACCAGCACAAACTTACATTTTTTTAAACGGAACATACTATATTTTGTTAATGAATCGAAAAGATCTCACCGAGAGCGTTACAAAAATATAGCACTCTAATATATTATAAGGGTGTTTAACAAAGATATGGCCAATTATTAGCAAAAAAGACCTCCTCTTTAATACTCTGCAGAACAGTGAATTAAAATAAATCAACAGGTCTTTGTATTCAAATGTCACACACACATCATTGGCTATGCTCAGTATTAATTACTTTTTTTATCTGTGGCCTCTTTTATACAGGGTGAAACAAAACGCAAATCAAGCAATATCTCAAAATTTTTAAATGAATCACCCTATAAGTCTTTTTACAATTTGTTAGTACAATTGATAATATTTCAAACAATGTAATACATTTAGGGCATACGTTAATGGAAAATCGTAAATATTTCATAATTATGGTCAAAAACAAGTATTTTACGTACACAAATTAAATGGTATTAAATTTTTACATGCAACCTCTTGTAAATTTTAACATTTCTAAGGCATACATTTTAATCGCAATTTTGGATGCATCTAGAATATCTAATCAATGAAATAAAGTGTTTACTAAACATTTCATATTTATTCATGTTTCACTTTCAAGAATTGTTATTATAGGCTTGTTTGAGAATGGGCGAAACATAATCAAGCCATATTTTTGATTATATCAAGTGGGCTACTATCAAAATAGTATCTACTAATAAATGTCAAAGAAATATTGTTGTATTCTTCGTTTGTGTTTAGGAAGTTGATTCAAACACAATATCTAGTTAACTTGTGGTTCCAACAAGATGAAGCATCTGTATATCACGTTCGTTGTGTACGTCGGTGGTTAAACAGACATTTTACCAACAGGTGGATAGTACGTGGTGGACCAATTTCGTGGATCTCACACCGATGAATTTCTTTTTATGGGGATACATCAAGCAACTTGTGTATCAAACGGAACCTACTACTAGAGAAGACGTGAAAGAAAGGATTCGTAACGCATTTTCCACAATAACTCCAGCTATGTTGGAAAGAGTAAGATCCTCGTTTTTGAAAAGAATTGTATGGAAGTAAATGGTCATAAAATATCTACGATTTTCCATTAACTTATGACCTAAGTGTACTACATCGTTCGAAAGTTTATTAATTGTACTAACAAATGTAAGTTGTTGCTGCTACGTGGTTTTGGAACACCCTGTAGAATCGAAAGTATTTTCAAAATGTGCCCTCAGTAACTGTATTAGCTCACACAAAATTATAAAGTTCTATCTCTCACCACAACGATGTAATCCTCCGATGTCCGAAGATTGCCCCGCCCTGGATATATTAAGAAAAAACGTACTTATTCAGGAAAATCACTACAATTCCTTCGTCAGGTCTTATAAAGGCTGTTGTTGGTATTGAATTATTATTATTGAAAGATATATCAATTCGAATTGAGCCTCTAGGTACAAATTTAGAGAAATGTCCTAATGCGTAAAACGTTGGTTGTTTGTAAAATTCATCAGCAGTCTTATTCACTATTATCGCTGCATCAACTTTATTACTTATATAAGTTGGTCCTCTTGATAGGTCCAGTGCTAGATTCCAATCGACCCAACCTACAAAATGATGCTGCATATCCTGTAATGAACAATATAATCAACATCTGAGCTGGTGTTAACGGAAGGATCGTTTATTAAAAACAATATACTTAATATTATGAATGTATGAGGAAAAAAATTGTGTAGCGTCAAGGTGGAGTCCATTTTATATAGTAAATCGGCTCGTTTTGCAATTTGTAAGACATAATCTTGAGATCAGTTTTCATAATATTGTCGGACAGTGAAGATAAAATTCTTGTCTATGCGAATTTTAATTTATGCTCACTATACTTTGTGCAGATAACTAAAGCACCATCCTAAAAGTATTTGTAATCATTTCCGAATGGATTCATCTACATTTTTGGTACATACTAAAGCAAGATTCGTTTTATGGATATGTACGTATGACCGTCTACTTCAAGTTTGTGTTGCAGCGCTCTTCAAGTTTGCTACAAACCAGTTAAGTAGCAATTAATATTAAGGTCTGGATCGGGACGAGTTGAGTTGGATTTTGTTCAAAATCACGGATGACAGCTGATTCAACTTGAAGAGCTTTTATTTATGAATAATCTTTTGATTTTGATGTCCTCGAATTAATATTTATGTACAACCATATATGTAATGCTGTCATTACTAACGTCATTGAAGGTTAGAAAATGTCATATTAAACACCTCTACTTCCCGCCCTCATCGATCACTTTCCGCTCTCACTTTCCGCCCACACCTCCCACCCTTTAAAATAATGTGATCTTTTTTAGATGAATATTTTTTATATCTTCTGTATGTTCCTTGTGGTATATTATTCATTCTTTTTTCTGTTGTGTCAGTTAGGGATAAAAATTAATTTCTACTTATTTTTTCTTGACAACGGTAGCTGGAACGCTACCGAAACGTTGAAATAAAGAATTTAGAAATATTGTGGTTTAATTTCCCAAGAAATTAAAAAAAAGAATATTTTTTATATTTAAAAATATAACACATTAATAAATATTATAATACCTACTTCTGGAGGGGTACAATCCATCAATTCTCCATCGGAGGACATTTTTCTTGTTTTCTATTCGCGAACTCAATATCCATCCGACTTTATCTGACATTTAATTATATTGGTGACAGTAGTTGTGAAATGTTATATTTTAGGTGTGTTCAGAACGAAACAAATATTTATTAATTCTGATCGGGATATGATGGTTGTGGATAAAATAGTATACAAACCTCGGTAGGAAGTTTCATTCCTGTCTCGACATAATAGCTAACCTCGACGCTTCGCGTCTTGGTTAACTAGCTAATTTCTCGACAGCAATGAAACTCTTCCCACCTCTGTGTGTAACATACTAATTCCGACCAGATTCCGACTTCTCAATATGCTTTCTACTGCTTTCTATCTCCACAACATAAAGGAATTTGAATTTTATCAAAGACTTTATGTGGCAAATCAACGTTGTTTAGAGGTTCTAGACCCGTTTACACCAGTACCACTTGAGGGGAATATAAATCTAAGAAACTGACTCGACTCAACAAAAGCTCGGGATGCAGTGAAACCATAAATTTTTCAGATTTACCGTTCATGGCTGCACTATACCTGATAAAAAAGAAATAAAATAAAGCATTTAGAATAATAATGACCCAAAAGTCTTATAGAGCTTTCAGGTAATAATTTATTATTCACCAACAAAATAAATACGGCCCTATAACGGATAATAGGTACTCTTATGGCTTGATCGCAAGATTATTATCCCATCTCAGGTTAAGTCAGTTTCTTAGATCGTGAAATGAACTATACCTACATAACTAAGTATTTCTCAAAGTAAATGGACGCATGAGTTTATTTCCAGTTGCATGACTGTCACTTAACAGAATCTTAAGTAAGAGCAGCTTTCGAAAGGCGTACTTATATTCCAAACCGTGCAATCAGGTATGTCCATATTTCTAGCCATTTAAATGTCACATAGCAGGTGCAACATAATTGGAGTTGAGGGTCTATTTTATGGGACACTTAACACAAAGTTAGTTTGGTGCAAATGGGTTGGTCTTAGGATTAATAGAAAACGCTTTAAAATTTTGGAATCATTTTTAAGTGGAATATCAACTATTATTACGGAAACAACAACAGCGTTTCTCTCACGAATCAGCTGCTAGGTTTTTTAGACAGGTAACTCATGAAACGTGTATGCTTCGTTATTTCAAACTATCGAGTTTAATGTGAAAAACAAGTAGAATAAGGCTATTGCTCAAGACCCGAACAGAGCACATTATTATTTGGAAAATTATCATCAAATGTAAAAAGTATCGCCGTAAAATGTATGCCGCTAATGTTTTTAACATCTACTAAGATAGCAAAATTTTCGGCATAGTTAGTTGTTTTTTGTTCTCGTTTCGTGAAAATTCTCGGAAACATTCTCAATGTCGCCTGTTGCTTCTATTAGCAAATTTGGGTCTTGAGCAATAGCCTTATTCTACTTGTTTTTCACATTAAAATAAATGGTGAAAACGACTTCCATTCAAAATGATGAAGCCTGCACGTGCCATAGGCTGATAAGTGAAGTTTGTTGGTTTCTTTGTATTTATAGGCTTACCGTCGACATTTGACGCGACGAAAGCTTACTGTCACTCGATTCAAATCTGAAAAGTCACTAATAAGTTACTAGATTTTCTTAGTGCTGACATGTATGTAATACGTTAAGTGGCTCTTTATACCCAGAATAACTATACCTAGTATAAATCTCTATTGTAAAACCGGCCCTTAGTGAAAGATTTGAAAAAAATTTGGAGTACTTAACTGAGGTCACACAATCTTCTAATGGTATTTAAAAAAAATTGTCCAATATCCTATTGTAGAACAATAACAGGTAATCATAAGCATGTACTTTGAGCTCATGCTGTCTTATTGGTCACTTATATCCCAACAAACTTACGTATATAGAGATTTTTAGAGTGATCCATCCTTTCTCAACTCTTCTGAATGTGCTTATCTTGATATAACACAGTAACAAAATGTTATTTGATATAAGGTTTGGTAAGGTTAGGTGTGTGGCGAGTGGGTCTATAAGCGACTGCGACTCGCAAGAGTCTATTGAGGCTCACACGTATTCAGATTTCACCAAACAAATTCAGCTCCTTAACAAAGCCGATTAGTTCATTTAGTAAATGATATTTCAGGTCCGACCCAGCCAAACATCAGATACTTGATTCGAGCTGCGGCGGGGCAGGCACAAATAATATGCTCCGCTGTTTTATCATCTTCCAGAAAATGACGGTAAGTCGGATCTTCCGACAGCCCAAGTTTTAGCATATAATGAGTCATATGACAGTGGCCTCTTAAAAGACCTGTTAAACAACGTAGGTCATGTCTGCTATAGTCTAACATTTGTTTGGAGACATTTTTCGGAGGATGTATAAAAGCCTTTGAATGAACCAATACTGGTTAATTATGCCAGAAGCTTAAGGCTCTTCTTGCTGTCCAGGTATTTAGTGTTTGCTTGGCAAAACATATTGCGGTGCCAATAATTGTAGGTTCCTGATATAAGACTTCAACAACTATTTATTCATTTTCGATTCTAGTTCAGTTTAATAGTTTCCACTTCAAACCAAAACATACCTATTACGTCATTTTATTTTCATTAACAAAATATTTTGCATAAAATGACAGTTAATGCATCCTTGATTGGTATCGTAGCGTTATTCAGTTAAATCGAAAAATGTGATTGTTTGGTAGTGAAATATGATTTATTTGGCCGAAAAATTCCTTTTCGAATATTCTCAATCATCTTTGGTCACTGAGAACACTTTAGCTCTACCCCTTCTTAATTTTCAGAAATTTTAATAGTTAACAACAGTTCTTCGAGTTTCTTTTATTATTATTCATTATCATTAGTTATATTCACTATTCAACTACTATCGTTAATAAAACTTACTATTCTCCATTATACCAAATGAAGTTTACTAATTCTTGGTGGTGTAACTTAAATCACTTTGAACATCATATACTTGTATTATAATGTCCACATTATGATATTAATTATATAATATCGCATTAAGTGTCGTCGTTATTGTTCATCAGATGTATGTCAAATTTAAAATGGAGAAAAAAACATTTTGAATTTGAATAAACTTCTCTATATAAAACGTTACCTATGCTTTTCCAATCTAGATCGTTTTCATTTTAGAAACATTATAAAACATATATATATAAATATCAAAAAAGAAGCAAGAAATAATTGTTTTTGCTATAAATGAGAACATTTGTAATATGTGATAAATTATCATCATATCGAATTAAATATTTTCAAATCATTAGAGTGTTTCCAAAGATATTGGGATGTTATTGCTTGCAATTGGTCATTAAATTTTGTGACAAAAAGTTATGTTTATTCTCAGTTACATTAGCAGTTTTAAGACAAACTGTGTCAAATATAAAATCCAACGCAAAAATAAACTGTTCCCATATAAATTTTGTTGTAGTACCATCTATGCTTTCGTTATAAAGATCGAAATTTCCTAACTGATCATTGGAGCAAATTAAATAATATTTCAGTCTCAAACCTCTATAATATCAGCTGCATATCGTTCTCCTTGACTCCAAGAGCCCAAAGCTACGTTCAGTGTTCCTGCTTGGTTACCTAAAATTGTGAATTAATATAATTTCACTGGTATATCAGTCACTAACCAGTCCGCAAGTAATTTATTTCAATAAAAAACTTCTATGCCTGAACTCACCAACCATTTCCCAAGTCAGACTTAAGAATTCCTGAATGCTATTCACATTTCACCAAGCGCTTAGTAATACCTAGAAAATACTTTATCACTCTCACGTATTACTTAGCGAGTGGTTGAAACAAAATACAAAGGACATTCTTTTATATAATTTGGTAGTTAATTAAACTCTAGAAAAACTCTAGAGAAAAGTGATCTTATACTTTGTTCACACGTAGTTCTGGAAATATATAGATCATCACCACTCCTAGTATCGTGTAGGTATGTATAATAAAGATAAATAAATACATATAAACACTTTGTTAAAAGTAACATATTTTTGAAAATATTCTGCTTAACCATTTTCAATACTAGAATCATAGTGAAATAAAAAAACCTATCTTGAACTGAAAATCGATTCAGAAAATCGTAGCAGAAAAGATGTGTTGAAAATCTTCTATGAATGCTCACTAAAAAAATGTGATAAAACTTCGTGTCTTGACCGCTAATATAGCATAATTATGCTTGAATATTATTAAAGAGTTTCCTGTTTTAAAAGTTTGTAGTTGACTCTCCAGGTGCATAAAAGTATAGTGCCGAATGTTCAAATGCTTTCGTTTTAATATGAAATAACGTCGAGAGGCCTTACCGATGACCTAACTTCATCAATGTACTCTTTTCACTTGTTAGGAGGATAATATAAAATAAGTTGGCGCTCAAGTTATCGTTTCAGTACCAGCCCTCTTCCTTTTATGATGGTTCCAAAAAAACCTAATTTAGGCAAAGATCCAACCCTGGGATATACCGTTACCTATTAAGAGTTTTACGTGCCGGTGATGATCTTTTTCTGCTGCTCTTGAGTCAAAGCGGAGAGGACACCGGTTACCGTTTACCGGGAGATTGCAAGTTGACAAATTTCACAAATTGGCCAACGTGTTATGTTACAACTGTGATTTCCGTTTCTGTTGATTTGGGATACACGGCTTAATATGTGTATAACTTGTCCATAATCTATAGGTATCAGTATGTAATTGAAATTAAAATCAAAATTCAAGCAATTATCCAACTTAAAATCTAAATAGCTGCATATAAAAACAATTTCAATCCACTCATCATTCACATGGAAGAGTATATCATCAATATTAATAGATCTGCACATATATAGACATTTTTAGTTCCAGCTTATTCAAATTTGAATACTTATACGCATCATTTGATAATGTATAATCGGTAAACAAGTTGATGAAATACCATCTCACGAAAAGAATAAAAAGAAGATGTCCCAGGATTATGTGGGGGGAAGGACAAATGTTTATCTGTTGACTAAAATATTGTGCATTTTCCGTCATCTTGAAAAAAGTGGTTAAATTCAGTTTTCTCTCAATAGCTGGGCTCTCCGTTGAGATATAAAAAATAATAAGAACGGTGTAGCATAGTGAAAGCGTGCTAGGCCCATAGCCCAAAGGTATGTGGATCGAATCCCTCCCGACCTGTTATGAATTTTTTCCATTTTCTTATCGTATTCTTTCCTTATTTTTTGATATTGTCAAAGACAGTTACACTTTGATTTGTGTCAGTTGGTTGGGAAGCGATGTTGATATATACTGTATACCTTCTTAAATCATTTTCCTCGCCCTTCTCGATAAATCTCAATCATTTTTCTTTTTTTTTTTGAAAAAATATCAAATAATTGGTTGTCCACATGGAGTTTATTATCCTACGAATTATACGGCGCATGACACGAAGCCTTTTGACCGGGCTCCTATAATGCTAAGTCGAAAAAGAGCAGATGTTCCGACACGTACACGAAAGAAGTGTCTCTTATACCTGACCTCAACTGAAGCTTCAACGGGCGCCGTGAAGGCGCGTTCTATGACGGGACTCACACTTTAGCGAAGGGCAAGCTGCGATCAACTTTGCGGCGTCCTAGAGGTATCAATTTTTGTTAAAACTGAAACATGAATAATATGTATAATAAGAAACGGAGTTGTAGGTCTGAACACGCTCTATGAGTTTGAAACCAAATAATAGTTCGATATCTTTCACGAGAAGAAAGAAAACAAAATTATATTTTAGATCGTGGAAAAAGCAACAAAACAGTATTCCATGAAAATCCCCCCATCTCAACGGAGAATCGAGATCTTAATCAATTTAACCCTTTTTTCAAGATTGGGAAAAATGCACAAGGAAATTTTGGTCGACAATTTTGGGTTAAGCTTTTCTAGACCCACCATGTAATATCCAAAATTTGGATTTGCATTTCTAACCTGTTTTCCTGACGTAATGACTGGATTATTTGAAACAAGTGAGTAATTTGTAAGCTGATCCATATTTGATAATGAAGTTGAAAAATTATCATATATAATCATAAATGCTTTTTACCTACGCATGCTTCTGTGGCAATTAGATGTTTATCAGGATATTTTTGATGTATCTCGTCCAGTACATCGGGAGATGTGAATCTATCTGAATACCAATGTACAGCTATCATATCAATGTAATTTTTCATTGTTTCGTTTTGGAATACCTAAAAAAGTAAAATTTCCAGAGGTTACAACAAATAGTGAATTATACGAAGGATGATCATGTTTTCGGAAAATTTGTTGAAGTTCGTGCAGACTTTTACACGCTTGCGGTAAGAGAATATATGCATTCACTTAATCACTGTTTCCTGCAACAATTGCCATATTTAAGTAAAGCGTGCTATTAATAGATTTCAGGATGATAGTATTATACTATTGTAACGCCTTACAAATTCAAACATCCAAAAAGTAGACCGTTCACTGAAAAGCAACATCCACTTCACGAGCTATATGCCCCGAGAAGATAATGAATTACACTTCAAAGTTAAACGGGGTTGGTATATCTGCAAGATATAACCAACTATTCTGGTTTGTAATAAGAAGAGACAATATCAATTGCAGACCGATTTCGGTATAGGTATTTGTGTGATATGAGTTTGAAAGTGCACTTTCTCTTTTAACACTTGAACTAATTTCCTTGGTGCTGTTTGTGAAGAACAAAGTGAGATATCAAGGATGATGGAGCGTGTCAATGATGGCGGACTACTGCTGGATATTAAAACGAGATATGCCCTCTAAAACAAAAAGGCAAATATTCAATTGAAAGAAATAGTGAATGTAGTACATGAATTGTTATTTGTGTGTAATGCAATAAAAAGTATAAACGTTTCCAAATGTGTCTTCAAATATTGTGGAAAAACCTTCCGTGATACAAATAATTGCATAAGATATTTGGACTCAAAGCTCCACAATCAGATAAATTCAGTTATCAAAATAGAAACATCTGTTCAAAACTTTCAAGCAAGTTTCATATCCTTGTTCACTTTTTTCCATAGAGCTTGCGAAGGAGAAATATGAGGATACTGATCAATATGGTGATCATTATGGTATGTTTTTGGTGATTTTGAATTATTTGAATTACCCCTTACCGATGACGCGTAACATCAAATAGCTTTACCAAACTATATGTGTGCCTTGAAGCCGACATAACTCTGGTTCACGGTATTAAATACAAGGATATTATTCAGTTAACTTGAAATTCCATGAACACAACCATACTAAGAATAAGTTATTAATTCTAACGCTATATTAGGTCATCATATTTCAAGTTAACACTCATCTTTGGAGTTGGAGTAAGGTGGGCATTAATCGCCTTTTCACATTACCAGTTCCTGGAGCCAGTCTTTTCAAAAATATGTCTCTTTTGTTACCAAATTTAGGAAACATTCACAGGCCAATGAAAATATATCGAATCTGAAATCAAAAACCCTTCACTTCCAATAGCAATCATGGAAAAAGAATGGTAGTTGATTACTCCCAAGAAGAAAATAATTCACGTTTCTGTATGCATTACACTGAGTCTTTTTTAGAACTGTGAGTCGGTAAGAGCAGAAATACTCCATACTATCTACGTGAAAATGGCCAATGTTAGCGCTACAATGGTATTTTATGAGAAACAATTAGATTTTCTCTTGTGTCTCGTAATATTTAGATGAATTAATGGAAACAAGTACTGCCTGAAGCTTTTTACTTTATCTGATCATCACTTCGCATAACCAAACTAGCTCTATACCTCACCTATTCTAGACGCTTAATGATCAGTACCTCTTTTCCGATTTGGCTGAGTACTAGTCCCAAGCCAAAATTAACCCATGTTTGAACAAGTAGAGCTCGTTCTGGCCGCTCAGGACCAACAAATAATTGCTGAGAATCAGCAGCTACCAAAGAGATCAACTGTTATTCAAGATCCACGAACTGGTGTTGACGATGCTGTAAAAATCCTAGTCGTTGAGTGGACCATTAAATGTTCGAAGCGGATATCAGAGCAAGCTGACCTCCCACATTCCTGGAGGATTACATTTATCATCTCAGGCGGAAATAATTTACTATATAGTTAGTTGTACTTCCAATTAGTCTTAAATTGTTACTATGAATATTTTTGTCATAATATTATTTCCAATCGTCATACTCAATTTTGCTAATTGAAACCTATCTCAAGGTTTCTTTCTCCTGCTCTGTTCTATAGAGCTCGCACTTTATTCGGTTTCTTATGTATATATGGGAGAAGATCCAGAGAATTATGATACTAGAAGACTATCATAGACGTATGGCTCTAGCAAATTAGTTTCAAATTGTGCAGTTTAAATTATACGCAGTGTTGAACTGAACTGAACCGAACTGAACACAATTTTCAGTAATAATTATAAGAGAAAAGAAGTCAAGCATAATTCAAATTTGAAGTGAAATGCAGATGGTCCCATTTAGAGAATGTTCCTTCGATCTGAAACGGCGTTCTCCGACACGCTGGACAATTGCCACCTATTTTAAAATATAAGCCTTGGGACTGACTGCAATCGCTAGCACCCGAATATCTCGAGGATTTACAAGAAACTGGACTTTAGCACACTAATGAATCACCCTGTATGTACTCACATTCTGAGTCATGAAAAGTGAAACAAAATTATTTCCTCAAGCAAGTAGAAAAAAATGAGCTAAATTCAGTACAACTCGCAAGCAAATTGAAACAACTAAATCATATTCTTTGACACTTGAAAATAACTTCAAAGCAAAAGCCCAAACGTGGAAAGCACTTCCTAACTTTCGATATCAGAAAAATAAAATAATACAAACATTGACTGACCTGATTCACAAATTCGTGTAAGTATGTTCGCTGGTCATCTAACAACATTATTTTTATATCTTTGTGTTCAGAATTCCTAATTGTAGGTCCAAAGTTGTTACCGATCCATTTTTTCTATAAAAGTGATAAATAAAATTATGTAACAGAAATTGTGAGTATTGAGTGATATATTATTATGAATAATATTGCCAGTGCTTAATATTATAATTGCGATGCTTTAATTAAAATCAAAATGACAAATTTGTGAAAAAAAATTCCATTTTGAATCAATTACTTATCACATCAAGGGTTCATCCTTATCATCCTTATAGTTTTGTGTTCTTCCACAATTTTCTTATTACGCATGATCATGCGGCCGTAACGAAATACTGTATTGTTAGCTCCTCCTTTTCCCGACTTCCAGTGTCGGTATCACTGCTCCTCAGCGTCAAAAGAATCTGCCATCAAAAGCTTGTCACATTTTTATCTCTGTAACTATTCATTGAATTTTTGTGAAGTCAATTCTTTTGTAGCAATTTTGAAGTTTAAATAATGATGTAGCGTTGAATTGTGTTTTTGAGGGTTTTTAGTTATATTTTCCTATTTTTCGTTTTATTCGGTGGGCGAAAAACAGTTGTGTGTCACACATGCAGGAACCGCTTTAGCTGCCTTTAACTATCAGATGACAACGCTCTTATAGTCTAGGGCTGCTAAAGCTCATTTTCTGCACTTGTGACACAATATACTATAAAGTAATTAACTATATTTTTTCAATTACTTGTCAACTCCCTTCTCGACAGAGAATTACGGTATAAGCTTATTAGAAGCTAACTTATTTAGCAAAGCTTTTTATAAACTTTACACCAGCTGTAATTAACTCATAGAAGATTTTTGTTACTGGAAAAGTTGTTGACTTCTTTTACTCGAAACTCTGTAACGAAACTAAACATCAGTTTCAAAATAATAATTGATTTTACCATTGTTTCAGGTGTCCACACAACTGAAGGTATTGACGGATTGTATTTGTATACGTATGGTTCGTTTCCCGTTGTAACACCCCAAAATGTAATGTTCTGCTTCTTGTACTCATCCAAAAACTTTTTATAATAATTGGCCCATGTTTGGTACAGATGATCTTTGATCGATCCTCCTTGATCATATGCGTTATTAGTCTTCATCCATTTTGGAGCAATCCAAGCAGATGCAAACAATTTCAAATTTTTGTTTAGAGCCAAAGCCTCTTTCACGGCCGGAATCTAAAACATAATTTTCACTATCAGGTGCTTATAACAAAAACAACATATATACCATCATATATTCAAAACTTTAGCAGCCAGGCTCATGAGAATAAGTGAAATAAATAAATTAATTGTTTCAACCCCTGGATAAGATTGGATAACAAAGAGGTCGATTAGCACGGAAGGCATCACCACACTGTAAAATTAAGTTAACTTTGAAAAAGTTGGCTTATTTTTGTTCTACCTAAATAAGAATCCGTCAATATTGAACATGAATTCTGCAAGAACAAAAATTAATTATGAAATTTTATTATCACTTATTTTCACCAAACTTTTCCTATTCACAGTATTACTCCGCAGCTGTGATTCACATAATAATAAATGTGTGGATAAATAGAAACAACAACAGAAAAAATTTCTATGACACAAAACCTACAAATTTATAATAACCACAGCCTTGAAGCGATCAACCGAAAATTAATCTTCAGTGACGTCAACGACAGCTCCCCTCCAAATCTATTTCATGAACAATAACCATTTCACATGAGAAAAACTCACTACAGTCTAGAAGTTGCAGTCGTTTGCGCGAAGAAGCTGCACATAACAATATCTGAACATCAATATCGGTCAAGGCATAAGGCTTGCAATTTCTAGACTCCAGTGGGTTCTTTTTATGTGTCTATTTACCACAGTCTTTTCGTCATTTGCTTACAATCGCTTTATATTTCCAATTTAGAATTAGTAATAAACCTTGAAGTAGATCAAATCGTTTTTCGTCAGAAGTGAACATAAATTAACAGGCATTGGGAAGTTACAGGAAATGGGGGAATAATTAAGTTATGTTCTCACTACCAGTGGATCCTTCATTGATAATCATATTATTACCGAATGATTTATGAGGATTGCTTCCCTGGTATTTGGATTATTTGTTTTTATTCCACTCTCATGTTCCTAAAATGTCCAATTGCTTCATTGCACTCAACATTCGTTTTTTTCCTAACGTCTCTCATCTTTCCTATCTTTAGTGTTTTTCGCCACTACTCCATCTAATTATCACTACCACTACTCATTGTTCAAAATCAATTTTATCTCAATAATAAGAGAGAATTATCACAGTATTGTTAACTGTTGGCACGCGGATGTAAATGCAATGAACTGGTTTTTGTCCGTAACGCATACAATTAGCTCATTGTTATCCTGTACCAATTTTTTTGAAATCGTTTTTCGCACATATCAACTAGCTCCCTTTTTACCGGGAAAAAATAAACAAATTGGCGTAGTTGATCCGTTTTACCTAAAACATGCAATAAGCCTTGTACTTTCCAATTGTTTTTATTGGAAGAAAATATTAGATAGCTCATATTTGTCAAAATGTCAGTACCACAAACATCAACTTCAATTATTTTCAACAGCATACTCACTTTATATTTGAAATCTTCACTTTGGAGCCTGAAGTTAGTTAATGACGGATCTTCCACATCTGAATCATCATAACTGTATCCCACAGTTGAAAAATCTGTTCCACCTATAGGTACTCTCCCCACACTGTACTCAATTCCTTCCACAGAGAAATATGAACTGAAAACACACCAGTGAATTGTTAAAAAATATTCTTATGATATTGATGAAAGGGTTTATTGTTATTAAAATTGTTATCACTAAAACCCACGCAGTTCTCCATCAATGGCAACTTATGTTCACCAGATTCTAAGGTTTGCAAAGGTTGATTAGATTTAAGCTTGAAAAATCTATCACTTTTTGTGTACGTTTGAATCTGCTGAACGGGCTCAACGATTTTGTCAATAATTGGAAGATCTCTGGCTCAATACATAGGTGGGAAGAAGTTGAATCAGGAATATTCAACATCGCATTCTAAATGGAATTACATCAACATTATTCAACGAAGTCAAGAGTGTCGAAGCAGTCCTGAACAAAAATGGTATTGCACATAAAATTATTTAGATACGGAGAAGCGGAGAATTGTGCACAGTATATAATCGTGCGCATACCTTTATTCCCACAACCATCCGAAATAATTTCAAAATCAACATCTGTACGGTAGGAACTTTAGTCCAGACGCTACTGAGATGCTACAGATGTTACTAAGAACCTAACATTTCATCTATTTGAAAATAAGTTATGTTTTATCGCTCTGGGATGTTACTCTACTTCTCTTGTTCACGTGTATTATGTTCTAATATGTGTCATTTACTTGCTGCTAGAATCACAAAACCTTATTAAAGATCTTATAAATAGTGGTTATTTCCCACCCTTCAATATCTGTCATCTTTTATCCTTAAATGAAATGGAAGTCTATGATTGTCTGATGAAATTTATACATAAATCAAAGGTACGTTTTTGAATAAGTGAACCAGACTTGTTACCTCTGTTTAACCCATATATTTTTATTCCTAGCTTTCCGTGGCTTTATTTTTGTTTGTGACATATTAAAAAGTCTTGAAGGGCCCCTAGACAAGAAGCCTAACCTAACCCTGTTATATCCCTGTTGTATCATTAGGTTTTTACGACTTTTATTTCTTCTAGTATGTAGGCGTGAGTGAGATTTTTTTTTTGTTTATATAAATTTCTCCTGATGCGACTGGCTGAATGACGTGAGTCCAAGCCAAAAAAAAAAAAATATGTGTCATTGAGAAATTAAGTCCTAAGTATTTCCATTTTTATTTTTTTCTGTAATCCCAGGCACTTATGTATTAGTTAATTAAGCTCCTTGATACTGATACAGGTAGTTTCGGCAATACAGAAGATCAATATGGCAGGCTTGTAGACAATTCATTATCCCAGAATTTTCGATACGAACACGGAAAAAGGCACGTGATAATTGACTTATTGGCATCTTCTCAACCATCCAAGAGAAGGAGTTGAAAAACCACGTTCTTAAGTTGACAAAGCTTGATCATGGAATGACAAAGATACAACTAAGAAAATTAGCATTTTCCGGTACCTACCAAATGAGGCACAACTTCACAGTTGAAACAAAAATGGCTGGGAGAGATTGGTATTATGGATTTATGGATTTCACTAGTAAACCCCACAAATATCACAAAGAAAACCGGAGCCCACAAGTATCAACCGGATTTCAGCTTTTAATGAAGATCAAGTTATACTTTCTTTGAAAACCTGAGGAAATTATATGATACATTCAAATTTAGAGAGGATGTAATCTTTAATGTAGATGGAACAGAAATGTCTACGGTACAAAAGCCATTCAATAGACTAGTGCTAAGGGGGGTTAAGCAGTTTGGCGCCAAAACTTATGGAGACAGTGGAAAAACATACCGTTATCTGCTATTTTAATGCATCCGGAACGTGCTACGCGCCACTCATGTTCCTTCTTCCTCGCTTTAGATTGACTACTACCTTCACGAAGAATAGACATCCGAATGTACTCTATTCTTTTCAAAAAGTAGCTACAGCAATGGAGAGTTTTTTACCAGTGGAAACAATACCTCAAAAAAACTGTAAGCCTGTTTTGTTACTCTTTGACAATCATTCTAGCCCTATATTCCTCTTCATTTTTGACTATTGTAATGAAAATGGAATTATTTTGCTCACAATAATTTCCCCCATACTTCCCGTCCCATAAGCTTCAGCCATTTCTATGGTGTATTCAAATTATAGTACCGGCTAACGGCTGGGAGAGTAACACAATATGATTAATTTGAAATGATTTACCAAGCCCACAGTGTTGTTGCTATAATGATCAAGGCCCAATAATGATTCAGGAAATGTGGGAATCCAACCAATTTTAAAAATATTGATCATGTCCAAAGTATATCAGCTGTTTTAGAAGAGTTGAGCCCTCTTCTAAGACAATAAACCACAGAATCGCAAAAAACAAAGTTCTGAAATAATAACTGATACACCAAATAAAGAAACATTTTGGGAACTGAAGCTGCGAAGAAGGCACTATGACAAGACCGCTAGGGAGAAAAAGTTCAAAAAAAGGCAAAAAAAGTATAAGATTCAGGTGAATGGTGAAGGTAGGAAAAAAGAAGAGTTGTGGTTTCAATGATGGGTCTGTGAAAAATGGGCTGTCAATGAAATTGTCTGTTTCAGATGTTTCATACCTTTATAATTTCAATTTCGGTTCTCAACAATTTTGGTTTAGTTTGTATTATTTAATATTATACATATATATATATATATATATAAGCGGGGGTCCTACAGCTTCTGCCGCATCCCGCATTTCGATCGCCAAACTCTTCTATCTCTCCATAAATCCTCCTGGATTGCTCTATCTCTCAGTGCTTGCATAATTCCACTTATCCATGTAGTTGCTGGTCTTCCACGTTTTCTTTTGTTTTGTATATGTATATAATGTATTCCAACGCACGTTTGGGCCATCTATTCTCGTTCATTCATTGCACCTGACCATACCATAATAACTGTCGAGTTTCTATTCTTTCTGAGGTTTTATGAATTCTATTTGTTCTCCGTCTAATCTCATTATTTGGAATATGCTCTTTCCTTGATATGCGACAGGCTCTTCTTAGGTAGTCCATCTCCACACAGTCTATCTTTCTCTTTGTCTTTTCTGTCATTTGCCAGCATTCTGCCCCATACGTTAAGATAGGCTCTACAACTGCTGTGTAGATTGTCTTCTTGGTTTTTAAACTAATTCGGTTGGACCAAAGTAATGAATTGAGAATATGTATCGTTTTCTGACCCTGTTGTGCTTTGTGTTCAATGTCACGTTCTGAAGATCATTTGTTGGAAATCATGCTTCCCAGATATTTATATTCTTTGCACTTTTTTATTTTACGTAATTCTAAATCTTGATCTTCGTCCCCCTCTCCTACTCGCATATATTCCGTTTTTTTCATGTTCATGCTCATACCCCATTTTTCGTATTCTTCATGTAGTTTCCTAAGCATGTAATCTGCATCTTCTTCGCAGCTAGCCATTATTACCTGGTCATCTGCGAAGAACAGCGTCGTCAAACAATGATTATTAATTTTCAACCCCATTCCTGAGCATTTCTGTCTCCACTTGCACAGTGCTTCTTGGATATATATTTCAAATAGGGTAGGAGAAAGACAGCATCCTTGCTCCAAGCCCTTCGTGACATTAAATGGTTTTGATAAAGTATTTCCTGTCTTAACTCTGCTTTGCGGGTTCTTGTACATATTATGCAATGCTCTTATATATGTTTTACTGAGGTCCGTCTTTGTCAAAACATTAAATAAAAGTTTAAGAGGAACAGTATCGTACGCCTTTTCCAGGTCTATAAAAACGAGATGTGTTGAGAGGTTCCGAGCTATCCGTTTTTCTATTAGTTGTTGTAGAGAAAAGATATTGTCATTGCAGGATCCTCCCGAACGGAAACCACCCTGTTCTTCTATTTCAATGTATTGAGCTTCAATTCTTTTCTTCAGTATACGACCATACAACCGTCCCAACGAGCTGGTTACACTGATACCTCTATAATTTCCACACTCTTTCCTATCTCCCTTTTTATATATCGAACTAATGTATGCTATATTCCATTCTTCCGGAATATCTTGGCCTTCAATAAGACACTTATTAAAAATCTCTGCTAGTGCCTGCAATAGAGAATCTGTCCCGTATTTCACCAACTCGATAGGGATGTTTCCCGGCCCTGAAGCCTTTCCGTTTTTAATTTCCTTCAGTTCTTTTCTTATCTCTTCCTTACTCACTTCATGAACATCAATGTTCTCTACCCCCGTGGTACCTTCTAGTTCTTCCAAAAATTGTGGTCGGTTTTCAGTCAGTAGTTTTTTATAGTGCTCTTCCCATTTTTTGTTTTGTATCAGGTTAATGTTTCCTTCGTCTTTCCTCTCTTTTCCAAGTTTTTTTATAAATTTCCACGCCTGACTGATTCTAGTTATTCAATATTATATATTTTTAATCTCGTTTAAAACCATTTTTATTGTATCCAAAACATGTTTCAATTGTTTTGTTTGTTCACTTTGCATTTGCATTGCATCCGGTTATCATACATATATGCGCACAATTATAATATAATTATGCGCAATGTCAAGTTTACATACCTCAGATTTTGCAGTCACAATTGGAATTTTTATTAAAAATGTACAACATAATATTGTAGCCAACTCTCAAACAATCTTAACGTCAAACCCACAAGCTCAATCTTTCGTCATTTTCGAGATATTCAAATTTTGGTTCAAGTAACCAATACCGACTCTCCCCTACATATCGAATTCATATTAAAAACACTGTAATTTTCCAAATAAATTAATAAATAAACATAAAATCATAAAAAATTATTTAAATAGATGCGCTCCAATTAAAAATATAAAAGCAATGCGTATTAGCAGAACATTTTTATACCTGCAGATGTGTGATATTGTATTCATGTAGGTATGTACCTACGAGCTTGTATCTGTTATAGATCCGAATACAACTTGATGCCGATTATGGAACTATGCACGGGTGACATGGTGGCAGCTAAGATTAAACTCGAAAAAGATGGGGTAGTGCTAGAAACAATAATAATGTCTCTGTTTCTTCCCAGCGATTCAGAAGAATCAATACCGGGGACTAGCATGGAGAACCTGATGGAATACCCAAGGGTACACAATCTGGATGTCATTGAAGGGGCTGATACCAACGCACACCATTGCAGTTGGGGCAGCAAAGACAACAACACCAGAGGTAAGAAACTATTTGACTATTTATGTACTACGGAACATGATATTGCGAATGTAGGTAATACCCCCATATTTTAAAATCGAGGCAGGAATCACTAATAGATGTTACTCTATGTACCTTGCGTATTAGGGAGTAGTTACGTAAGTGGCATGTATCGGATGAACTAACTTTATACGATCGTGCCCAAATATACTACGAAATTAATGTAGAAAAATCGGATATTAGAACATACAGGGATCCTGAGAGCACTGACTAAAGAGGATCTGATTTCTAAAATCCGTACACACCTACGCTGACCAAAAACTGCTGATGACTGAAGGAGCAGCTGCATGGCTGCAACAGACCCTACTTACCTCTTATCAAAATAACTGTCCGATAAAGGAGGTCGCTTTTCTAGACAAACCATTTGGTGGAATAGAGAGATGGCATCGCTAAAGAAAGAAACAAGACGCTTTTTCAACAAAGCGAAAAAATCGGGTAACTGAGAAGCGTATAAAGCTAAACTAGGCTCTATTCAGTTGCCTAACTGAAAGAATTCAAATACTGAGGCAGAGGCTCTAGAGCACCTCCTCAGTGAGCACTTTCCAGGGTCGGTAAAGATAGAGTAAAGCCATGACAACGGGCCGGTTACGAAAACAAAGGCAACCAAAGAGGACTGGGAACTCACGAATAAGATCTTCAAAACCCATCTCATTTGATGGGAGGTAAACTAATTCGACCCCTACAAAACTCCCGGACCATATTCCCCAAGCTCCTGCAAGAGGGATTAGACATCTTAATGGGTTTTTTAGTTCAGATACTTCGAAGCAGCCATGCTCTTGGGTATATACCAATTGCATGGAGAGAGTCAAAGGTGGTTTTATTGCCAAACCGGGAAAAAAAACGTACACCTTCCGCCCAATCAGTCTGACAACATTTATGGTGAAAACCATGGGAAAAGTTTCACAAATGTATTTACAATAAGGAGTGCTTAAGAGCATCGCTCTACATAGACTACAATGGGCTCATAAAGCAGGGAGATCAGGAGAAGCTCTTCGTCTCGGGTTTCGAAAGGAGTCTGAATCATAGGGAGGTAGTCCTTGTAGTATTTCTAGGCATCGAAGGTGCTTTTGACAACACATCGATGTATTAAATGAGCAGATCCCTCAATAATAGAGCCGTAAACAGCACAACAAGCAAATGGATAGGATCCATGCATGAGCATAGGAGAATAATAGCACATATGCATGATATAACTTACACCGTTAGTACAACTAAAGGATGTCGTCAAAGTGTGGTACTTTCACAACTTTTATGGAATCTAATTGTAGATGACTTGATCTGCAGGTTGAAATATCAAGGCATATAGCAGGGCTTTGCGTACGACACACTGATGGTTACCAATGGAAAATTCCCAGAGGTAATCATGAATGTCATGCAAGAAGCACTACGAATTGTTGAGGAATGGTACTTTAAAGAGGACCTTTCAGTTGAACCCAAAAAAACCAAACTAGTTTTACGAATAGAAGAGTTCTTCCACAGGGTAGAGTAATGCTGTTCGGAGAAGAACTAAAAAATATCCAAGGAAGTTAAATATCTGGGAGTAACCCTTGATTCCAAACTGAATTGGAAAACACATCTGGAAACTATTACCACCAGTGCGACTAAGCTTTCCCAGCGAAGCAGAAGAGTAATGGGAAAAACCTGGAGACTACGACTTGCGGTGGTTCACTGGCTTCACACGACTGTGATAAGACCTACGATCACCTATGGAAGAATAGTCTGGTGGAGGAGGCAGAAGTGTCCTCATCAGTGAACATATTAACTGCAATCCAAAGACAAGCCCTCCTTGGAGCAACGAACAGCACAGAAACGGCATCAAGCTCCTGTTGGACTCCCTTTTTTGAGTTTTTTGTAAGGGAGGAGGCGGTGATGACAATTTTCAGGCTGGAATCGGGAGACTTATGGTCCCCAAACAATGTTCGAGGAGGACACACTGAAATAACTGGGACAATACTGGATGAACACATATTTCACATAAGCTTTTATAGCATGACACCGGAGAACATATTCACTGAGCGAGTGAATATCATTATCCCATTCAGGGAACAGGTGATGCATCCAGGTAATTCTGGAGAAATCATCTGGTTTACCGATGGATACAAAACAAACCATGGCACTGGTGCTGGTATAAGTGGACCTAAGAAGAAACTGTCTCTTAGCCTTGGTCAACACACAGCTGTGTTTCAAGCAAAGATGATTGCCGCTATAGCGTGCATTGTTGAAAACATCAGAAGAGGCTAAACCGGTCAAAAAATTTAAATTTCCACTGATAGCCAGGCTCTGCTTGAAGCTATCAGCAATCCAACAACTAGTTTTAAAGTGGTAAAAAACTGTAAAGATTCACCTAACATACTGGCAAGAGACAACAAAGTGTTTCTAATATGGGTGCTGGCACATGAGGGGATTGCAGGGAATGAAATGGCAGGCCAGCTAGCTAAAGAAGGCTTTAAGGGAGCCTTCACAGGTATGACAAACTGTTTTGTAAAATCACAAAGAATTACATAAGAAGGGAAGTCGGGAACTGGCTAGTTAAGGAACACCAACTCAAATGGAGGCTGACAGAAGGACACCTCTATACTAAGAGTCTACTGAATAAGTTAGACAAGGAGCTCTCCTCCAGGCTGCTGAAACTGGGTAAAAGAAATTCGAAGACAGCTACCGACCTGGTGACTGGATACTGTACGCTGAGGAATCATTTGCACAGAATGGGCAAAGTAAGTGAACCTATGTGCAGAAAATGTAAACTCTACGATGAAACACCTAATCACATACTCTGCTTCTGTGAGAACTTACAAGAACTCAAACGGAAGCACTTTGGAGTGAAAATAGCACAACCATCACAACTACTAAAGATCCCTCCAGATAAATTGATGGCCTATATAGAAGACACGAAGCTTCTGGAATGGAAATAGGTAGATAACATGAATACAAAGATTCAGTTCTAGTGCCTGGGCTGTTGAGTCCAACCCAAACGTATGAATTGATGAATGTATTCAGGTATTCAGGATAAGATTGATCTTTTTATAAGAATTGGTCAATATATTAACCTAAAAAATTGTAGATAATTGAACTAAGGAATGTGATAGATTATGAAATTTCTGGTCAATTATTTAAAAAATAATAAAAGAATAAAACCTCATTCAAATGATAATTTGGGTCTTGAGTTACAATGAACCAATGAAAAAAATTTAATTTTTGAAAATAAGGGTCATCTAAAAAATAATAGAATAGCGTTGCTAAAATCAATAAGGAGAGAATTTTTGAAAATTCAAGAAGGAAGAGTAACATTTGTTCGATATAAAGAAAATATATTGTAACGTTTATTCTAATTTATATTTACAATTAATTTATATGTACAGATTTATATTCAAATACAGTCCTTATTCAATAAATTATATATCACATTAAACACACACTAACTATAATTTATATGAAAGTCACTTTATCGATGCGCGATTGCTTTCTTTCAGTATCAACACTAACTGACTAACTGACTCCGCTGCGATGCTCGTCGCCTATTTATACTCGCACGACTTATTCTAGAGACTTCTCGAACTCGAAGTTTTGGTGGATGCGCCGGGTTTTTCTAGATGTTACGTTTTCCAGATCATTCTTGAAAATACGGCGGAGGAGCCATAGTCGTATCATATGGGAATTTCACTGGGGGCACTAATTGAGCACATTAATGCAGCAGCTTGCGTAACATTGCCCCCTCCTTAAGAGACAGTTCCTCCTGGAACTAACTAGGAAACTGAAACGAGATGACTGTATCGGCAACTGGTTCCCTTGTTACATTTTCCAGTTGCATGGAAGTAACATGCGATCGTCTTCTCTGTTGGCTGTGTCTCTCGTGCTCGGCCGCAGACTAGTACCTGCACTTCGGTGTCTCGGAAGATTACTTTTACCATGTTACGGATTATTCGCCAATCTAAATGCCTACATTCAATCT